>JAKUAP010000067.1:0-68574 GCA_030563005.1 Komagataea qinlingensis
GTTGTACAAATACAGTTTGGATTATGTGTTTGGATTAAGTTTGGTTTTAGATCAATCACTGCTCGTCTGATCTCTCTATACATAAGTATGTTTTCTAGATAGGGAAAACATCTCTATATATATTCTATCCAGCATCTTAAGCCCTAATAAGTTCATGTGCCGCATCTCCAAACGGCATTCAACTAATACTCTCTATGAGTTTCCATTCACTAATGTTCTCTCTCTATAAGTTTCCATTTACGTTCAATACTAACAATCACTAGGGTAACTGCTACTGAGCAATCACTATGTTAACTGCTACTATTTTCACAAAAAATACACAACAGCTAATTGTCATATTAATGGTTTCCTATGAAATTGTAGAGTCGTTCGAGAGATTTGTACAATGGTATTTGGATTGCATTTGGATTGAATTTGGTTGTTGGATCATATGTCGATGTCTGTTATACGTCTTAATCGCTAATCGCTACGTCGATGCCTAAGACGTATAACACATATCGTAACAAATAATTACAACTTGTTATAGGGAAGGTAGTTCTCGGAGATATTCAGAGATATGTGGGTTGAAGATCATGAGATCGTTCTTAATAATCAGATCTCGACTATTTAAGGAGCTCAATTATGTTTACTGATATATAACAATAAGACTAAGACACCTCGAACATTTAAGGTACAAATTTACAGTACTATTCTTTCACTAATCATAACATAGCTGCTTCTGTACTAGCCGTGTAAGTACATACTCAGATTCCGACTATACAATGTTTTGAACTTTAAAGTTCAACTTCAGAGTTAAAAGTTAAGAAAAATCTCAACTTCTTCTAGCATTCACTTTGTTATCAAGGGATTTTTTTAATTCATTTTTAATAAGGGAAAGCATCTTGTCAGGACCTTAGGACCACATATTTGGCTAATTATCTTTAAATAGTTCGCCTATCCCTGACACAAATACCAGTAGTTTCAATGCAAGAAAACATAGACAGGGCTACTATGTTAATAGATCGCCAAGTTCTGGCACAATACTAAAGAGTCCATTCTTCGATTTGGTTAATTCATATCAGACATATTCTTAGTTATGGACGGCTTGTGCACACCCAACAGTCGGCCATTCACATTGGGTTCAACGCTAGAAGCGCCATACGCTCCACAACCACAGCTACAAAATAACAAGGAATGCTACACACCATATTGTAATATCCACTATATAAACACCATTTTCACAAACAAACCCCACCGTACAAGAAACCAGCTTAAATGGTACATGTCCAACCAATCCATATTCTCTTCACTTCATCCAACGCAAACGCTTCACCAATAGCAGCAGTAATAAACCTCACAACATTATTACCAGCAACGGCATCGCCACTCAATCCAGGCATTGATTCAACACAATACGTATTGATACTTGGGAAACAAATGGTTTGGGCAAATCCACGAATAAACCTCATGATAATTGGTACTACTATTCCACCTTTCTCCTTCTATAGGCACCAGCCATAAATCAAAATGGAGGAGGGAATCAACACTCCATATGAAAAGATCATCCTATGTAATCTACCTTCTGGATCAAAACGACGGTGTAACTTTATGTACTTCTTGAGATTATGATCTGTCCATTTACCATCAAAAAATGAACCCAGTTATATACCCATACCAGGAGCAAGATAAAATAGTCCTTCATATACAGGTTCAGTTAGATGGAACCTTGGACTCACAACATATCCAATTGGTGTAATTAACGTACATGTTGAAATGTAATGATACTCACAATAGCAGCCAGCAACAAGTTTGGATAACTAATGATGTAAACAAGCACTCGCTTAGGACTATATGGAATAAAGTAACCTTACTTCCCTTCCAGTCTCTTATTTGTGCTCGCCACGACGAACAATGACAGGCAAAGTACGAACGTGAACCTTCTCCCATAAATAAGTCCAAAGGGTCCAATTAAACAAGGAGATAACACCATAACCACACAATAAACAGCATTCGAAATGTTTCATCACAGTACCGGTGGTGTTGAATCGTTCTGGGAAAGGAAACGTGTAATGAAATAATAAACACGATCAACCTCTTTGATATTACTTGAGAACCTAGCATAAAAACACACATCGGCCTGCCTGTAGTCACCCCTCTCAAGGTCAGAGGACTCCATTTTTGTATCTCATCTGAAGTCGTGGCAGTTAATGAGCTTCATATCGGCGAAGTTTCTATTTTGCCCATCGCCGGAGATCTGAAAAGAAATTCCGACCTGATAGAATCCCTATCTTGCCTATAAACCCAAATCCCACACAGAAGCCTGCATTCCACCATCTTCCTGAGCAAATAATGAGCAGCCAAATCCAAAAGGCAACTCCGAAAGCTGAAACCGTAGAAAGATTATCAAAACTACTCAAAGAAGCAGCATCCAAAGGAGCCAAACTCAGGATTTCCAGAAGTATCCTTGAGTTCATTCTTCCCAAGATGGTTCATTGAGACTCAAGAAGAAGTCGACTCCTTCTTTGAAGAGGGTGACATCGCTCAAAACGAAACAGTCAAACCTTATTCGACACTGCTAAAGCAAACAACATTGGGTTCGTTGTTGGCTATGCAATACCACCTCCTAGGTGACCAATAAAAACAAGAACATCTTCATCTTTGTCCTCATCCTGGAAAATGAACTCTTGTTCATTTTGATTCTCAGGTTCCATCTATAGCTTATCGTCAAAAGCTTCATCATCATCAGATGTTGCTGCTGGCCAAACTGGAAGTTATCAAGGTTGGAAGAGATGCAATCTGAAGAAGTTACTGTACAATCCTATTCTCTCGCTCTAGTTTCTGCAGCTCAAATTCTATTCCATCTATGGTTTTGAAATTCAAAGCAAGGAGGAAGAACTCTCGAATAACTAGTGTCTTGGTTGTCAAAAATAAACCTCTTAGATCTTTCTCTGATTTGAAACGTTGATACTGGCTGGATCTTTCCCAAGAGCAACGTAAATAACATTAGATAAACTCCAATGAGGATGGTGAACCAAATCGAGCGTCCTTCATTTACCTCACCAGCATTTATTTCAATTCCTTGAGGTTCATTTCATTATATTCCAGTGTAAGGTTCACTGCCTGCTTAATTGGCGAAATCAACAGAGATTGAGAAAGTGAAGCAGTAGCGTCATCAGGAATGAACAGGTTCTACTGATCTGGAAGAGGGTTGTTCTATAATATTCTTGATATTAGCTTGTTCGTTTGATTCATTAAAAATTAGAGTACCTGAACAGCCACATTTGGAAGCTAAGGAAATTTGGTAGAGACATACAGAAAACATAATCCAGTAGAAGTCTACTTTCTAAGTTAGCAATGGATATAATACGCGTATCTAAAATTTCAGCCTGAGGGTCTTGATTCTTGGTTGTGTCCAATTTGGAAATTAGAAAAATTGCACCCTATTTTAGATTCTGCATTTAACAAGACTTGCAGAATATTGCAGGTTCAGCGATCACGATTGGCTCCCATGCGTGCCTTGAGTAGCTTAGAAGGTATAATTGTGCATCCTGATCCCAGGTGCAATAGCGTATAAATTGGCATAAGAGTTTATGTGCACACTGATCTAGTGCAGTCTTATCAAGTGTATATATACGCGCCAAATCATGATTACTCTGGCCGATGCTGTAAATTATTCCCAACTTTAGTGGAGATCCTGTATCTTGTAACAGAATTTATTCTGGCAATCGTTTTGATTCTTGATTCCTGAACGTTGACTGAATTAGTTATAACTATTCATTACGTGGTGTCAATGACTGATAACCACGAATGGGTTAGGATCTACTACAACATTCCCATAGAACAATGTACAAGATTCCATCCAGATTTGCGACTCATCAGTAACTAAGTTATGGCCAACTAACTTTGTAAGTACCCTTCCTCTCAGCCTTGTATCTCATTTGTTTACTATAATCAACGTTAAATTTGATTAATAATAGCAGACAGAGTTGTACAAGATTAGATTACTAAAACATCAATTCTTTACATTGGTATAAACATGGAGGTCGTACAACGTCACAGAAGGGCAAACAATGGCACCATACATGCCTTTGCAGTCTATACACTAAACTCTGAGGTTTGGACCCTTATACCACGCAAGGACTAATTATGCAGAATGAATATAAACTTTTATATACTTTTCTTAACAAAGTGAGTTGCCTGCATGTTCATGTTGTTGTAAAAAACAACGCTGGAAGGCTAAAAATGGTCTTCATAGGCGAATTACTGTTACTATTGAGCAGCCTGATTTTAATAAGGCAGGCAATGGTAGCTTCTCCGTTTCAGAATACTATTTTATGAATATCAGACAGCCAATATCACCGTCACAAGAGACATAGATTACCTGGTTTGTTCGTTTTTGAAAAACTTAGTAATGTATCGTTTTCTAAATGATTTCTACTAATTCTTGTATCTGAATTTCTTCATGCTTTTAATGAATTTTTTCAACTCAATTCTAAGTAATCGACATTATTTGCTAGGAACTTCTTGAATATGGCACTATCAATGTAGAAAACCCTTTCAACAAATACCGATTAATGGCAACTAAAAACATTAGATATTGCTCAATCTTGGGGATTAACATGGATCTTCATCCTTGAAATCCTGCACTTGGGCTTTAAATAATTGATATCCTTTAGAGCTTCAAATTTGCAATTTAATTGATAACCTCAACAATTCCATAAGAACTCCAACATAGTTATTGATGTAGATAGTGGTGTTTTTAAACCAGCGCGCTCAATTTTTCAATGATACATCTGTTTTCAAAACTATTTGATGCAGTTGTTGAACTAAGGATTTTGTCAATGAAGTGATACAATTTCTGGAAATAATGAAAATATCTATCAACTTGAACGGTTATTTGAGTTGGCACTCATGGGAAAAAATAATGATTGAGAGGATGAATTAGTAGAGGTCGCTTGTAGCATTTGATATTAAACAGGTTCGAAAAAAGGAATTCTACCTAATTGTACAGTTTAACCGAGATTGAAATCACAAAATCAATCCCTTCGAGTTGGACGGTTGAACCTGTAACTAGAATCTTACTGGTGGGTAAGGATATTAACCCCGAGCAGCTACCATTAAATATGTAGGCGTTGAATCGCACAGAACTTACCCCCCTTCAGTTCCTGTCGAATTAAATAAGCATAACCCACCTTCTTGAAGCATCCTTGTCCTTGTTCATGTAACTATTTCACTGCTTGTTATGTCGACATCTATCCATTGAATTCCAATTTAGGAAAGACGATTGTTTCACCTATTCCATTGGTTTCCTATTCTAACCAACTTGTTCGTTCTAGGAACATCTATTTGTAATGATTTAGTTAGATGAACTCAACAGAATGATCTCAAAGCTATCTCAGAATGCTCTCAGAATCATACAAGTATTACTACGGTTTGAGGTCCACTTATACACGTTGTGATTTAAACAACCGTAGAAAGCCACATCATTTCTACAGATTGATTGATCCCGTGACAATACACACTTCAATTGGTCCTCTGTCATATTTACGTGCCTCCTCTGCTGCGTCGATATAGAGTCAGAGTCACGGTTGAACAAGCCAAGGTGATTCTCTAATAAAATAAATTATAATGCAAGTTTTCAAAACGATATGGCCGCTATTTTATACCTCTTTTTATCTTGTCCTTACAGGATCTCAGGATTCAGGTGTTGGACACCTTATGCAAGAGCTGAATTCAAAGTTGAAATAATTATGGGTGTTTTTTGTTTATCTAACAAATCTATGTAGGTGTACATAACAAGACGTTGTTGAGGGGCCTCCTGTTCAACGTTTAGCCTTATTATCCCGTAACTCTGGTAACTCGCACTACAATTTTAGTGTGGAGTCTAGTTCTGGTCCCTGCGGATTTTTTCGGTATTAAAAATATTTTGGACATGTACAGATGCTCAACTATTTCACCTCAACTATTTCGATTCTCTACCCATGCGCGTAAAACACCTGCTAATTTGGTAAATCTTTTGTGCCCCTAGAAGGAATTATCGGGTCCGTGTGACTCGTTTGCACTTCGGCCTTGGCCTCTATTCTTATAAGAAGACTTGGGAATCCATCCTCTAACCATGGTTGTTGGCTGCGACTTTAGGACCTATCAACTTAATGAAATTCACTCGTTTAGCTTCATTAGTTTTATCAAGTGCTTCGCTGGTTCTTGCTGAATTGGATTTCGGTTCAATCAAGCAGAACTCAGGCTTTGAAAACTTGGTCCCTGGCCATTATATCGTTGAATATGGTGACACTGATATTACTTCAAGAATCAAGAAAAGAAGTGGAGGTATCAGTTCCACGTTCAGCATTGATTTACAATCTTCAGATGGTGCCTCTGATTATTCTAATGTCTTAGCAGATGATTTGAGCTCTGAGGGTACTGAAGGTAACATATACCGTCAATATGATTCATCTTATTTCCAAGGTAGTGTTATTTATGTTGCAAACCACAATGATTCAACCATCGACTACTTGAATGATCTAGACTATATTAGAAAAGTTAGCCCTGTTGTTATTGTTTCTGTTCCCACCGTTGAATCAGAAGGCTCATATAATAATACAGAAAGAGCGTGGAATCCTCATAAAATTACTGGCGTTGATACTTTACATTCTGAAGGTATCTATGGTGAAGGTATTACTATTGGTGTCGTTGATACTGGTGTTAACTACAATGAAGAATCTCTTGGTGGTGGCTTAGGCCAAAGCTACAAGATCATTGGTGGTAGAGGTTTAACTGCCTATGACTATGATCCTTCTACTGGCAAAGGATCTGCTGTTGATGATTCTATCCTTGATTGTGTTGGACATGGTACCTTTGTTAGTAGTATTATTGTTGGTGAATCTGATGATGCTTTAGGTGTTGCTCCTGCTGCTAAAATTAAAATGTACCGTGTTTTTGGTTGTACATCAAGTACTACTACTGATTTAATTTTAGATGGTTTATTAGCTGCAGCAGATGACCAAGTTGATATCATTTCCTTGTCATTAGGTGATACTTCTATTTATACTTTTGAAACATTATCTGAAGTTGCTTCTCGTGTTGTTGATAGTGGAATTTCAGTTGTTTGGGCTGCCGGTAACAGTGGTACTACTGGACAC
The DNA here is from genome assembly GCA_030563005.1 of Komagataea qinlingensis. Lineage (NCBI taxonomy): Eukaryota > Fungi > Ascomycota > Saccharomycetes > Phaffomycetales > Wickerhamomycetaceae > Komagataea > Komagataea qinlingensis. The sequence continues at coordinate 7,119 of JAKUAP010000067.1, forward strand.
TTTGCTGGTACCTCTGGTGGTGCAGGAAAAGGTGTTATTGCAGTTGGATCTGTCGGTGCATCACAAGGTATTTATTACCCAATGTCATTTACTGCTGTTAATGATGAAGGGGTTACTGAAACATTGGATTCTTACTACTATTCTTTAGGATCTATAAGACTTGCCTTTAATGGAACTTATGATGTTGCCTACTTTAATGAAGAAACTTGTCAATTTGGTGCTCTTGGTAGTAATTTTGAGGAGGATGGATATGAAGATGCATACAATAAATTCAAAAATACTATTGCAATGTTAAAGGTGGATCCAGCATGTACTATTCAATCTCAATTTCAATATCTAGTCTCTGCTCGTTCAGGATACTCAAATATCATTATGACATTTGACTCTGCAGAACCTAATTTTCCAAGTTCTACTGATTCATCTATTCCAAACTTTGCTCAAGTTAATATTACAGTTGATTCTTGGGTTCAGGAAAAACTAGATTCAGGATATAAAGTTACTGGTAGTATTGATCCAACTGCTTCATTTGTAAGTTATGATAAAACCGATGTTGGTGCAGGTACAATGTCATACTACTCTTCTTGGGGTCCAACTTGGGAAAACTATTTCTATCCATCAGTTTGTGCACCAGGTGGCGATGTGTATGGTCTTTATGGTACTACTTGGAGAATTGCTTCAGGTACTTCTTTTTCAACCCCTTATGTCTCTGCTGTTCTTGCTCTTTTCAAAGGTCAAAATGGTAACTCAATCACTGCCCATGAAATTACAAACCGTTTAGTCAATACTGCAAAAGCTCTCCCTTTGTACAACCAATGGGATACATTATATGAAGATTTAGTTCACCCATTTACACAACAAGGTTCTGGTTTGATCAATGCTTACAATTTTGTTCATCAACAGACTCTTATCACATCTGATACTTACTTACACTTAAATGACACTGATAACAGAGTTAATGAATTTACAATCACACTATACAATGGTAACAGTGAAGATGTTACTTATGAGATTTCTACTATTGCAGGTGTTACTTCTGAAATGAGATATAACACTACTGGTTACCCAACTAGTTACTTCCCTTCATATGAAAACGCTCCTGCTGATATATCCTTATCTCAAACTTCTCTAACAATTGCCGCTGGATCAACTGGTGAGATTACTGTTACCATCAATCCTCCAGATTCTTCATTCTACCATCCTTCTTTTGCTGGTAAGATTGTTTTCACTGGTGACAATGATGAAGAAGTTTCTGTTCCATACCTTGGTGTTGAATATTCAACTAAAGACTGGAACAACATCGATGATGTTTACTTTATTTACTTTGATGGTATTCAATACAATGGTTTAGCTGATACCGACCACGTGTTCAACATCTCTGGTTATGATTCTCCTTATGTTTATTACGGTTTAGAATATGGTGTGGATTACTTCTCAATTGATGCAGTTACACCTGATTATGACATTACAGAAGACTTTTCATGGCCAGAATCAAATGATAACTACTTAGGCCCAGTCACTGTCGGTCCATATATTACAGCTACAGATCTCACTTTTCTAACATTCCCCTTCACATTTACTTCAAGAATGGAGATTTCTACTTACGTTTCGTTAGCTGGTATAAATGGAACAATATTCCCAACTGGTGAGTTCAAATTGTTAGTTAGAACCTTGAAAACTTTTGGTGATCCAAATGATATCAATGACTGGAATAGATTCTTATCCCCATCATTTTTGAACAAATTTGACGATTCTGATTCTTCATCCAGTTCAGTTTCCAGTGAATCTGATTCTTCTGCTAGCTCTGTTTCATCTTCAAGTGAATCAGAAGTTTTAACTTCAGCCATCTCCATCGAATCTTCTGAATCGTCTGAATCTTCTACTTCAGCTTCAGCTTCTACCTCAGCTTCTACTTCTACTTCTAGCGGATGGCCAACATTAAGTACTGGTGTTCCAAGCTCAATTCCAACTGAAGTTACCTTTACCTCAGATGACTCATGTGACTTATCTTACTTTGATGCTACTGAAAACTTCCAAGTCCTTAACTCAGAAGGTACTGCAGGCTTATACGTTTACACTAGTTATGATGCCGAAAACGATGAAGCTACTTTAGATATCTATCTTGATTACACTGGTGCTGATAGAGCTGTTATTTCATTGTCAAGCGGTGATGGTAGTTTATCAGCTGCTTCTGATGCTGAAGCTGGTTCTTACTACAGTTATAGATTGAGTGGTGGTGCCACTGCTATCTGTACTGCTTCTTCAAAGCTTTCAATGTACTTGGTTTACTCAAACTCAACAAAGAACTACTTCAACTGGTTCAGTAAAGATTGTGAAGCTACCAGCAAACAATACAGTGCATTCCAAAACTGTGCTAACATTGACCTAAGCAGTGTTGCTTGTAACTTGGCCTCAAAATCCTGTTGCAAGAGTTATACCGATGGTACATTCGTTTCAGATTCTTGTGAATCGTCTTCATCAGTCATCTCCATCGAATCTTCTGAATCGTCTGAATCTTCTACTTCAGCTTCAGCTTCTACCTCAGCTTCAACGTCTACCTCAGCTTCTACTTCTACTTCTAGCGGATGGCCAACATTAAGTACTGGTGTTCCAAGCTCAATTCCAACTGAAGTTACCTTTACCTCAGATGACTCATGTGACTTATCTTACTTTGATGCTACTGAAAACTTCCAAGTCCTTAACTCAGAAGGTACTGCAGGCTTATACGTTTACACTAGTTATGATGCCGAAAACGATGAAGCTACTTTAGATATCTATCTTGATTACACTGGTGCTGATAGAGCTGTTATTTCATTGTCAAGCGGTGATGGTAGTTTATCAGCTGCTTCTGATGCTGAAGCTGGTTCTTACTACAGTTATAGATTGAGTGGTGGTGCCACTGCTATCTGTACTGCTTCTTCAAAGCTTTCAATGTACTTGGTTTACTCAAACTCAACAAAGAACTACTTCAACTGGTTCAGTAAAGATTGTGAAGCTACCAGCAAACAATACAGTGCATTCCAAAACTGTGCTAACATTGACCTAAGCAGTGTTGCTTGTAACTTGGCCTCAAAATCCTGTTGCAAGAGTTATACCGATGGTACATTCGTTTCAGATTCTTGTGAATCGTCCTCATCAGCCATCTCCTCTGAATTTTCTGAAAGCATTTTATCCGCCACTTCCGAATCTTCTTCTTCCTCTACTGAAGTCATTTCATCCACTGAAATTGTTTTATCTTCTTCTTCATCCTCTTCCGAAGTTGCTACCACTGAAACTCCATCCGTTTCTGGTCAATACACCAGTACTGGTAACTTATACTGGTCTGTTTCTATTCCAGCATCCTTAGGTGAATGGACCAACATTGAACTTGATCTTGGTTTCACTGGTTTCAAATTAAACACTTATTATGGCCTTGATGGTTACAATATTGTGCGAGATTTTGAAGCTACCAACACAACAACCACTCTTGTTTTATCTTCCAGTTACTACCCAAGCAGTTCTGATTTCATTATCCATATTTTCGGTTTCCCAGATTTAACTTTCACTGAATTTGTTCTAGATGGTACCATTACTGTTACTACTCTTGATGGTGTAAAGAGATTTGTTAAGAGAGCTGAAGCTGAATACGAAATTGCTGCCACTATCACAAACACTGCTGTTGCTTCTTCAACTACTGAAGTTACATCTTCTGCTACTTTTGATGCTTCATCTATCGCTTCTAATGCTACTTATTCCTACACTGGAGTCCCTTCTTCTTCTTCTTCTAGTGAAGTTGTCAGTACTGAAACTCCAGTTCTTTCTGGTCACTACACCCAATCTGGTTCGAGCTTGTACTGGACACTTTCTATTCCAGCCTCCTTAGGTGAATGGACTAAGATTGACGTTGACTTTGAATTGACTGGTTTCAGTGTTACTGCATATTATGGTTTAGATGGATCCTCAGCCGTCACTGATCTTACTGCCTCAAGTGGTGAAAATACCTTATCCTTATCAACTAGTTATTACCCATCCAGTAATGAGTTTGATATCAACATCGTTGCTTCTCCAGATAATACATTCACTGAATTCGTTCTTGAAGGTACGTTAACTATCACTACTCCTGATGGCGTCCTAAGATTTGTTAAGAGAGCTGAAACTACTTTTGATTTTGCTGCTACTATTACCAATACTGCTGTTGCTTCTTCAACATCTTCTGAAGCCAACTCTGAAGTTACTTCTGATGCTACTTCATCATCGGAAACTACTTCATCCGAAGTTTCATCAACCTCTGTTACCTCTGATGTCAACTCTGAAGCTTCCTCAGTTGTCACTTCATCAGCATCTACTTTAGTTGGATCATCTGAACAATCAACAGTTTCTTCTGAAACTTCTGCTAAAGTATCATCTACCTCCTCAACTGGCGTTGCTTCATCATCAGAAACCACTTCATCCGAAGCTTTATCAACCTCTGTTACCTCTGATGTCAACTCTGAAGCTTCCTCAGTTGTCACTTCATCAGCATCTACTTTAGTTGGATCATCTGAACAATCAACAGTTTCTTCTGAAACTTCTGCTAAAGTATCATCTACCTCCTCAACTGGCGTTGCTTCATCATCAGAAACCACTTCATCCGAAGCTTTATCAACCTCTGTTACCTCTGATGTCAACTCTGAAGCTTCCTCAGTTGTCACTTCATCAGCATCTACTTTAGTTGGATCATCTGAACAATCAACAGTTTCTTCTGAAACTCCTGCTGAAGAATCATCATCAGGTGCCCCTGCTGTGAATACTACTGTTGAACCAGCCACTTCAGTTGTGACTCAAAGTGACATTTCCAGCACAGTTGTTACTATCACTTCATGTGAAGAAAACAAATGTTCAGAAACCGCTGTTACTACTGGTTTGACTGTTGTTACCACTACTGTCCATGGTGCTGTTACTGAATACACTACATACTGTCCATTGACCACTACCACTGAAGGACCAGTCACCGCTGTTGTTACTGTTACTTCCTGCTCTGAAAACAAATGTACTGAAAAGGTTGTTACCACTACCATTGGCACTGAAAGTACCGCTGCAGAAACCACCAAGCTCGTTACAAAAACGACTGGTACAACCACTAAGGGGTCCAATCAAGAAAGTACTGCTACAAAAGCCAAAGCGTCCACAAATAACGGTGGTCTCAACACTTCAGCTGCAACCAGAATTTCCCAAGCCAGTAGTTACGTTCCAAACACTTCTATTACTCTTGTTACTGCTGGAGAACAAACTACCACTGTTACTGCTCAAGTTACTTCAACTAGAGCTGTTGCTTCATCCGCTGCAGGTTCTGGTGCTTCTACTTACGAAGGTGTTTCTACTTACGAGGGTGTTGCTGCTTACAACAAGGCTCAAAGTTTGATTGCTTTAGCTCTTCCTCTATTCTTTGTGTTTTGAATTTGAGCATGTCTATGATTCTTTGATTTCGAGGATTCATGATTTATAATTTTTGTTTAGTATTTTTGTATGATTTCAATACAAACGTAATAAAATAGATTGGATTGCCAGTGATAAATTAGTCATAGTTCATTCGAAATTACAACAAGCTCGATATACCCAGAGATGATTTATTTGTTGGTACGTTTTATCCCACTGTGATACTTTGAAGAAATACAAATTGTGATGTCAATACAATGATTGCGGCTGCCTCATTACTGATGAAATCACCACCGATATGAACTTACCAACCAAGGTTTAGACGCATTAACTATGATTGTCGATTTCATTATTCAGCTATGAATATAGTAGAACTTCCCAATTTTGTGAAACTTAGTACATTTAAGCAGTTAATGATTCATTATATTAGAGTATACTTCTTCTAGGAATTGACGGTGGTTTATCTAGTCTATACTTACTTCTACCATTAGGCCTGATCACACGTGTGGTAAAAAGCTAGGAAAGTTGAAAAATCAAAATACAAATTATATCATTTGGGATGATTATCCACAAAAGCCAAACGACGAAACATTGACCTTCAGAGAGAATAATGGTTGTCCCAATCAGACGCAAAATACCTCCCAAAAGACCATGGCCGTCAAACAAGCAGTACTTCAAGGGCGAGAAGCTTCTCTACTCCATCACTTCAACATGTCTTATTGCCTTCTTGTTATTAAGCTATGACCAAGGTGTCCTTTCTGGTGTAATTTCTCACTCGGCCTTCAGTGAATACTTCGACAATCCAGGTGCTAATTTACAGGTTTCTATGATTTCGGTTGTGTTGGTGGCTCTATTTTGTGTTATTCCTTTGGTGAAAGATTAGGTAGAAGAGAAGCCATCTTAACAGGTGGTTCTTTAATGGGATTGGTACTGTCTTATTGGGTTCGTCCCAAAATCTAGGAATGTTCATTGCTGGTAGAGCCATTATCGGTTTAGGTAATTGTATGAATTCTAGTACTGTTCCAACCCTTACAATCGGAATGTTCTCCTTCTGAATTGCATGGTGCCGTATTGACCTTGCAAGGTGCTGTTACTATCTTGGGCTTGGCCATTGCTCACTGGACTGGTTTTGGTACTAGTTTCCAAACTTCGAGTGTTGAATGGAGAGTTGTTGTGAGTCTTCAAGGTTCATTTGCTATCCTTTTAGTCTTGATGGCATTTTTTTTTACCAGAAAGTCCTCGTTGGTTGATAGCTCAAAACAGAGTTGACAGCTGATTTCTGACTTATTAGATAAGGAAGTTGAAACTCAATATTTCGACATCCGATCTGCCATTGATGAAGAATTCAAAGATGGCCATTTAAATTCAAAGGGGTTGGTGGGATGGGTAAAGAACAAAATTTCGGAAGAAGACAGGCATTGACAATTGGCTTAATGTTGATGCAACAGTTTAGTGGTTCCAATATGATCAATTATTATGCACGAACAATTTATGAAAGCACTATGGGTTTCACTGCTAATGTTTATAGAATATTGGATGGCTGCACGTCAAATACATTCTTAATTGGTAGTGTCATTTCTGTCTTTATCATGGAGAAGAGCTCTGCTGTTATTCTGTTGTGCAGGTTTGAGTTTTTATCTTGTGATGGTTCCTATTTTAGACACTAAGAGCACAGTCAATGGTGCAGTTGCACTCATCTTCTTATTCCAAATTTCTCTTCCATTGGTTTGTTACCTGTTCCATGGTACTATAGTTCTGAAATCAATATCACTAGATTAAGAGCAAGAGAATGTGCTATCGCATGGGCATAGAATTGGATGTCTCTTTATGCTGCCGTTAAAATTGCAAAACCAAAGGTTGGAGAGCATTAATTATCTACGCTGTTCTTAATGCTGCTTTCATTCATTTCATATTTGCATTCTATCCAGAAACTGCTGGTTTGGAATTGGAAGATATCGATCATATCGAACTTGGTAGTATCATTTGTGGTGTTTTGTCTACAAAAGGTCGTATTGTTGAGAAGAATGTTCATCTCCAAAGAGGATTAAAACTTGGAAATGTGGTCCGATAATTCGAAAGAACGGATTCAATTTATTGAAAATGCTGGAAACTCTAAGAGTTCAATATAAAAATGATAGTTAGTGCTCCCATAGGTTGGTTGTATAAGAAGGTTTGTGATTTTACGTTATCTCATTTTTGTTATAAGATCTTCTCTAGTTAGGTATATCTTCTTGGTTGATTTTTCTTTGGATGCAACTGCTGGTCAGTTGTCTCTGGTATCTGCCTTGACAGTTGCTAAGGCCCCGTTTTTTTCCCCCGTGATCTCTGATAGAAAAGGACAAATATAACAATATATAGGGACTTGAATTTGTTTGGTCATTAGAGAATTAATTGTTGTTTAGTTTTTAATTAAATCAATATCATGGATTTGTACCAGTAAAAAGAGACTAGAAACGAATTGGCCCGGAAATGTAATGTACTCTATTGAAAATCATTGTGTCTAACAGTTTAATTGCCACACCCTTCAATACAGCCGTAGTTACTATTCCACTGGCAATCAACACCGCCATAGACTTATGCTTGTAGAAATGTCACCATGTATTGCATTTTCAATGTCTTTCGCAAGAGACAAGCACCATGTCCGACCGTCGTTACCTCTCATGGAGTTTTCCAAGTTCTCCCCCCAAAGATAAGCATAATAAATACCTTGCATGTCCACAAACCTTTTAGCTAAATCAGCACTGTAGTTATCATAATGGTAACTAACCTAATCAACGCTGTAACCTCTTTCGAGGAATATGCCAACCGTTTGGGTATCTGGTGCTACCAAGTCTGGAAAGGACCTGATCTTGAGACAAATGTGGAGCAGAAGCAGAAAAATGGTGATATCAGTTTGAAGCTTGGCAAAAGTCATGTCTGGATCGAAATCCCTCTTGGTCAAAGCAGTATTTTTACTAGGTAATTGACAAACTGAACCAACCTTGTGCTAAGTGAGAAACATCCTCAAACGAACTAAACCGGTTGAACTCTCTTTTAGCAGATCCGCTCTCAGCCCATTTCCAGCACATCCAGAGGCTACAAAGACAGCAGCACTAAAGGCCAATCCACAATCCACAATCCACCAGACAAAGATATCCAACAAGTCAGATTAGCTGGAACCGATCAAAGAACAGCACTAGTGGATGGCCCGAAGAAAACAGTTGAATTTGGCGGAAGGCAGTACTTCAGTTGAAAGCATAAATCCCCTTAAAGAAGAGATCTAGAATAACAAGTGAAGTACTTTTTCAACTTTCGGGAATGTCATTCTTTGGTGTGCATAGTGTGTATGGCCTATCCTCAGATCCGATTTGCCTTGTAGTTAACTCCTTCAAGCTTCATTCTGAAAGTTATACCTGGGTGGAGCCAATACTTGCAAGGTATACAACTGATTTCCAGCTCATTAGTGAGCCCATTATTGACCTTCATTTCAATGGGTCAGTACCAGTTTGTTCAGAGCGAGAACACGAAGTTCGACAGTTGAAAGTTCAGCCAGCACCAGGATTCTGTCATGTGTCAGGCAATATTGAACCGATCCTTATATGAAGCACTTCATACAGGAGGTAACTGCAACCGATCATTCTAGTAATAAAATAGTCCATTTTCAAATATCGTTGCAATTGATAAAAAACTGAATCCAAACAGTGAACCTTTTATCTTTACCAATACGATAATTGAAATGCATTGTCAGTAAAACCTGGACACAATTTTATTGGTTCAAAAAATTGTGCCAATTAGGGGTCGGGGGAGATGTTGGTTGGCTCCCTTGTGATAACATCTGGGCTGTTTTCCTTCCCCTTTAATGTTAATAGTAACGTAACAAGACTCTGTTTCTACATGGAGTGTTGCCTGTATTTGTGGGGCGAGCCGTTGAACGAAGAAGCCCACGGGTAATAACCATCGGCACCACAGCAGCGTACCTTTGGCAGCTTTGTTACTTCGCCGTGTACTTCGGTTCTCCTGGGCCCATTTGATCCACCATAGTGTTCCTTTTTGGGACTATCTTGTTTCATATATAAGGCCTCGTTTCCGGTATAAGAAATACGTAACTCGATATAAATTAAATCTCATTTTGATCACTAGCAATGAGATCACCACTAGTTCTGCACAATGTTTTAGTTTTAGTTTTGATTTGACGATATTTGTTTAGATTTGAGATGTAGTTCTAAGATCTTTTGTATTACAATGACGTCAAGATTGAAACAGCAATACAATAGTTATCAGTCCCATTGCACTCTATCATTGCAGATCTCGGATCCGCAACTATCTGGGAATGACGCCACTAGAGTGAGTACTTTGTTTCATCTCAAGCCATAATTTTGGGCTTGTTACCCACTCCCCACCATCTTGTAGTCTCCATTGGATCTTAAGCCATTATGAAATTCTGATGTACCTTAAACTCGAACATATCCTTGAAATAACAGAATTCTAACTGATCGAACTCAACAGTCAGACCTGCTATAAGATCATTCAAAGGGCCCAAACTGTTGTTGAGTTCTCTCATCTCTTCACCATTCAGCGTGTCCACGAAATATCCAATGCTGACGTGGAACCCATAACCAGGGTCATCATAAATACCCAATATATCAGCGACTTTAGATCTCACTTTTCTCAGTTTCTGTTCCTCTGTATAGTTGAGGGGCACGAGACGCAGAGTAAGGCCAAGATCTTGTGAAAACAGTTCACTTGCCCTCAACACTATTGGGAAAATATCGGGGTCCTCAACATGGAACTCATCTTTCAATTTCTGTTCCACCAACTCAATTACCTTATCACTGTCACCACTATCTGATGGATCACCCACTTTCGATGGCTTCAGCGTGGCATCACAACAGCCTATTATGGTCATATGATAGCTGGAAGTGGGAAGTATGGCGATCTTTTCAATGTATTTGTAGCCAATGAGCAACCTGTAGACGTCCAGAAGTGCAGAGAACAGCTCACTTCCCGCTCCTTGCTGAGGCAAATGGCTGACGACCGTGGTTCCTCGGAACAGCTTTGGTTGTCGATTTCTGAAGAATTTGTCTCTGTCAATTGTTTCAAGCGAAGGTGGGTCGAATTTGAGAGCCGTCATTGTGTGAGCGTTGGCGTGTTGTGGGTGACAAGTTAAAAGCGGTTAAATTAATTTTTCTGTTTATCAATATTACGGATAACTTGGTTCCGAGATGATAGAACTGATCAAAGTGGAGTCACCCAAAATAACGTCTAATGTCGCTGAGGTTCTGATCTCTTTGATGGTACCACTTAAACATACCTGATCTATCGGCCTGGGTTCTGCAACCATATATCTGGGACAGGTAGGCCTCTGACCAATACATATAGCATATTATTAATTATTCTAAGAAAGTAACATTGGGGAATACCTTATTTCGAATTGCATTCAAAGACAGCGATGAGGACGTTAGTAGATTGCAATCTACGACCCCGATGTTTTATTTATATTCCCTTTTTTTATAAGCATCGCATCTGCCATATTTTCAAAGGAATGTCTTAAACATCTTCTCTCTTTGCCAATCCACTGCGTAGCAATCAAATGTCATTTTCTTTTATTGGCCCTCTGCATAATCCCGGATTTATAAATAACTTCGTTTCATAAGTTCTTCTTTTTCTTCTTTCTTTCCTTCCCTCTATTCAATCATCACTTTCTAACTTAGTGATGATAACCAAGACTTTAGCTATTGGATCTGCAGTCACCTTGGGAGTTGGGTGGTACCTTTCCAGTTCTTCTTCAAACTATTACTTTAACAATCCAGTTAGACTTTTGGAAATAAAGTCTTTGACTCATGATGTCAATCTTTTCAAGTTCCAAGTTCCTGGAAAGGCAATCTCAATAGACTATGCATCTCCGATATTAGTCAAGGCACCGAACGGTTCATTAAGACCATTTACTCCGGTTTACAATGATGAGCAAGGTGTAATTCAACTTGCTATCAAAAACTACCATAGGAGTGCCAGTGGTTCAATCTCAAAAATGATTGTTGGTGATTCGATCAATGTCTTTGGTCCATTGCCTTCCATGAAACTTGATACTTCGAAACTCACACCCAGACACCCAGACACCCAGACTCGGGTCTACTTGATTGGTGCTGGTACTGGGATCACTCCGTTGTGGAGTTATATTAATGGGATTTTGATGGGAAATCTGAGACAAAGATGAAGTTGATCTATTGTAACAAGGCTAAAGATGATATCATTTTCAACGATATTATCAAGGAATTCCAAAAGTCGCATGCTGATAGATTCGAATTCATTAATGTTTTGGAATCCAATGATGAAAAATCCAGCTACTCAAGCACACGGGTCTCAAAAAATATTCTGGAAAAAGAGCTAGCTGGTGGATCAAAGGATCCTAAGGTTTTAGTTTGTGGACCACCAAAGTTTGTGGAATTGATTGCCGGTGTTAAAACAGGTCCTCCTTTTTACCAGGGTTCTCTTGGTGGTATTCTAAAAGAAATGGGATACAAAAGGAATCAAGTTGTAAAGTATTAGACTAGAGTCTCTATTATTATTTCATTATATTTGATTTCTATACTTTATTCCTGTTCCAACCTTTGAAATAACTGGTATGTTCAACTACATCAACTTCGAACCAAAGAAAGTTCTTGAAACCAAGGCAAACAGATAAGACTGATTCTTGAAAAAGTGCAGGTCCTTGAGGACAACCACCATGTGCATGTGCAACACACGTACTTATTCAACGTACAAACGAAGTTGATTAAATTCTTTAACCATGCCTTTTTATGAAATATCAATGAAGTACACCTTCTCATTATAATCATTAGGAAACCTTCCATATGAGCATACAGATGACTTTCTTATGAATACATATTATCGATCCTTGTGACAACTGACCACTGGTTTGCAGTTCTTGACTGCGCACAAGTCAACCTAATCCAGTCTGATCACACCAGTATACAAACAGGTATAATATCATATTTGGCCGTTCTGCGAGAATACTATAAGAAAATCTATTAGGACAAAAAGCTAAAAAGTGTCGACCTTAACAACAACCTCATCCTCTTTTAGGCTTGAATCGATAGAAGATTTGCTTCAGCGTCAGCACCAGTTGGCCCAAAGATTCAAAAGATCTGATCCAGCCAGCAACATGTGGAATCTCCTCAGATTTGAAGTGATAAGCCCCGATGACCCAGTATAGCCAGTTGAAGACAAGCTCACCTGTAATCTTGAAGATCTGGACTGGAACGAAGGCCTTTTCAAGACGTGCGTTACCAGTAAATACCAGACTCTGGATATGTGAGCCTTTGAACTTCGTCATCTGGATTTCGTGTTTTAATGCAATCGGTGTTATTGAAGGGTCGGCCCTTCCTCGTTGTGGAACTAGCATGGGTTTTAAATGAATATAGAGGGAGTATATCCTTTAATCAATCCCGCCTCTATTATAACATTTGGAACGTGTTTTTTGGTCCGATCTTGCTGGACTTTTCCTGTGTTTGTTTTGTGTGCACTGCCTGTCACCGAACAAAAACCTTCCAACTTGAGGAGGACTAACTGAGTCAATTACTTTGGTTTGAATCGATATGGCTTGGTATTGCTAACTTATCCTGAAGAGAAAGATTTTTGACTGAAATTTGTGAATTTATTAAATGATGTTGATCCAAAAGCCGAAGAGAACCCAACCGGAATCAAAAAATGTCTCAAGAAGGGTAAAATCACACTATCCTTGTGATTCCCATGTTTCATGGAAACCTGGACAAGCACTGAGCCATCAGGATCTATGAACATGACGTGCGTTATACTCACTAAATGGTTGCCGAAGGGGAATTTTACGTCTCAACCCAGACGCTCCGTGATCCCATAAGCTCAACTGTCAGATCAAACTTACCTAAAACTATCGGATTTCTGGAAGTCAATGACAGTCTTAGATGCAACGGTGGTCTGTGGGTACTACCTCTCGAGCTACATCAACTGTGATGGGGGGACCAAAAATTATACTTGTAATATTGCGAAGAGAAAAAACATACATAAATCAAACAAAAAAGGTTATAACTGGTATCTGAAACCAGTGTTTTCCTTATCGGTCAAATCCTTGAAACCATTGATCATGGCCATTTCTTCGGTTTCACCTTCAACCTTTCCATATAGTGTATCTCTTTTATTGTTTTCCCACATTAAACCTAACCTGTAGACAATACCTAGAACCATCATACCAGCGTAACAGACAACAAGGCCAATGATACCACTAACATACTTTGGAGCTTGATTAGAGTAGAAGATGTTAGAACCAACAATATTACCGGCCGCATAGAAAGCAAACCAGATACCATTGCTGATTGTACGTTTGGTTTGACCAGCGACGTTAGCATTCAAGAAAATCCATGATAAAATAACAGGTCCACCAATAATATACTGCAACCAAGTACAACCAACAAGGGCCCATTTATGTTCTAGAGGAATAACATGAATACCGATTAGACCAGCCAATCCAGGCACACATAGTAAAACAAAAGTGATGCAACGAGTATTCTTGACACTGTAAATGAAAATACCAGCACAAACAACAACAATCAATTCAATGGCACCCGTTGGCAATTGTAAAATTGTTGTGCTAATACCTGAGAAACCAAACCCTTTCAACAAAGCCGATTGGAAATTGGATGAACCACCATTGATAACACCACAAGCTAAACCAATCAGAGCATAAATAAAGGTCTTGTAATCCAGCGCAGCCTCAAGAATTTGATAGTTCTTATATTTCTTGTTCTTAACACCCATATGATTGTGAGCAATTCTTTCAATGGCAATAACCTTTTCTCTTTGAGCTAGAAATTTAGCATCAGCAGGGGAACTTGGGCAGAAGTAAAGGAAAATAAAAGACCAAACTAAGTTAATCAAACCGATGGTCAAGAAAATCAATTTCCATGGCTTTAAAGACGATTCCGTAGCATGACCTAAGCCATAGGAAAGTAAGGCCCCAACCATTGTAGCAACACCATTGAATGATAAGAAAATACACATTCTCAATGGTTGTTCATTCTTTGTGTAGAAAGATGAGTTGATCAACATGCAACTTGGAGAGATACAACTTTCCATTAAACCAAGCAAAAATCTCAAAACTAAAATACCTCCATAGTTAGTCGCACCGATGTGTCCTAATAGTAGAATAGCCCAGATAAAAATCATACAACCTGTGAATTTAGCAACTGGATACCTCTGGATCAAATAATTGGCTGGAATAGCACCTGCCATGTAACCAAAATTGAAAATAGCAGCAACCCAGTTATAATCACGACCAACAAGACCCAAATCTTCTTTGAACGAATAAGCAGCAGCATAATTCAATGATAATTTATCCAAGAATTGTAATGTATAAGTTATACATAAAATGGGAATAATTCTCTTATCAATTTTTCTTACAACTCTTTTTTTGTTTTCTTCAATTTCTTCTTGTGTGAGATCTTGAGCTTCGTGGAAAAGATCTAACCCTGTAGCAGCCCTCTTTTCACTTTCATCAAAGCCCTCTAAATGATTTGAAGTCACTGAACCAATATTATTGAACTTCTCATCGTATGAAGCACTACTGGCTTCGGCTTCTAACCTTTTTTCTTCAGATGACATCTTCAGCAGCTGTTGAAATATTGGATGTTGGACGTAGTGCGATTAGTTAAGATGGTCTTGGTATTTGCTCAATGGTTCAGTTAAATATGGGAAATCAACCTCTATTTAACTTCAATATCTAACTAGTGATTAAGCAAAAAAAAAATTACAAATCAGTCACCATTGGATGAGAAGCATGTAAGATAGTCAAGTACAGGTGATCTTATCAGTTTTGGCCTGGACCAGAGCTGTATTAATTTTGTTGTTATTTTTTGACAAATCGCCCGATCTCAACGGTTATTATCCAAAGAGGAAATTAAAAACACTGCAAGTCCTCGTTTGCATGGAAATCCTTAGATACTATTATCTATTGAAATAATGAGGAGCAAAAAAAAATAAAAAGCTTCTTGGTTATCTTGCGAATTCCAAATCAGGAATTAAGAAATAGTAGACTGATTGCTGGATTCGGAACTAACATTTTTACTATTCTTATCGCCAAATTAGGACTTAAGAATTAATAAAGCCTTACCTTACCTACCTGTGTCCAGATAACTGTTGCGATGAATTCAGTGGAAGGACTTAAGAGATATATATTAGAAGGCAAGGCCAGCATACTTTAAAATAAGGTGCAAATTTGCAGGAGATTCTATTCCACTCATTCCTTCGAGCAATGACCTCTTCCACTTACTCACCATTAAAGATCAAATCACATCGTTTGATCAACACCATTCATGAAACGTCAGATGCCTTTGGTGCTAAAGGTGTTTGGGGACCCCTCTCAACAGACACAGGTGTTTGCAGATTAGCATTAAGTGACGAAGATAAAGGTGTTAGGGATTGGTATGTTTCTGAGCTTAAATCATTGGGTTGCGAAGTCCGTATTGATGAGGTTGGAAGTATTTTTGGTATTTATCCAGGTAAGAATGAAGGTGCTCCAATCGCTATTGGCTCACATTTAGACACGCAACCAACTGGTGGCAGATATGATGGGATCTTGGGTGTTTTAGCCGGTCTTGAAGTTCTACGTACTTTCAAAGATAACAACTACGTTCCAAACTATCCTGTTGCATCTGTTTCATGGATGAATGAAGAAGGTGCTAGATTCCCATGCAGTATAATGGCCTCTTCTGTTTGGGCCGAAAATATGTCATTGGAAGAATGTTACAATTTCAAATCTATTACTGATAAAGAGCCAGTTACTGTCAAGAATGAATTATTAAGAATTGGTTACTTAGGTAAGACACCTGCATCTTATAAGGGGAACCCAATTGCTGCCCACTTTGAATTACATATTGAACAAGGTCCAATTTTAGAAGATAATGATAAGGAAATTGGTATTGTGGAAGGTGTTCAGGCATATGTGTGGTATAACATTTTTGTCAAAGGGAAAGCTCAACATACAGGTACAACTCCTTTATCTGCTCGTAATGATGCTCTTCTGACAGCTTCAAAGATGATTGTCAAGGCTAATGATATTGCTCACAAATATGATGGTTTATGCTCCATTGGTACTTTAAAAGTAGAACCAGCTTCTACCAACGTCATTCCAGATTATGTTCACTTCACGCTTGATGCTAGACATAAGTCAGATGAGGTTCTTTCGGAAATTATCCAAGAGTGTAAAGACGAATTCCAATTAATTGCTGGTACACCAAATGGCTCATCCACAAAGACTGGGTCTGTCAAGTTCGAACACATTTACACATCACCTGCTGTTCACTTCAACGAGACTTGTGTTGGTTGTGTAACAGATTCTGCAACTGAACTCTTTGGTGCTGATAAAGTCACAAGAATCATCAGTGGTGCTGGCCACGATTCCTGCAGCACTTCCACCCGTGTGCCAACGTCGATGATTTTCATTCCTTGTAGGGACGGGGTCAGTCACAACTTTGAAGAGTATAGTACACCAGAACAGGTTGCTAATGGATTCAAAACTTTGTTGGGAGCAGTTGTTCGTTACGATGAAATGCGTGGCTCGGGTTTTGGAAGTGTCTGAGTCACCAATTACTCGATGATCCCTTTATTCTTTAATATATAGCATTGCTCAGCATATTAAAAAAAAAATCAATTCTTTAGTTTGAAGTTTTGTAGTTATGTTCGTGTTAGATATTACAGTAAGCACTTTATTCTCAAGCAGAGATATTATGTGTTGTGGACTGAATATCAAATGATCAAATCAATTATCATCAACTTCAAGATAAACTGTTCTTTCGAAGGTCTTTATATATCGGATATCCAACGTTTCATAATAGTACCATTACTTACTCCTTTAGTCAAAGATTGTTATGAGTGCACAAATCCGATGGTTAGATCGATGGTTCAGAATCAGGATCCCGCGATAACTTAAGGTATCTGTTTTTGATAAACAGAAAGTGAACACAACAAACGAGCAATGATTCCTCTCACAGTACACACACCTTCTGCAAAGACAAAGACAACAACTGCGACAGAACATGCAGCTAATATATCAAAAAGAAAGTACGTCAGGAAAAGAGTTCCAGGAACTTTTGAATTTGTGGGAGTAACTGCTAGGTCACGTAATGGGTGCTTATCGTGTCGGAGGAGATCGTGAGTTTAATGTCCAATCCTACCTGATTCAAGTATGCTAATATTGCAAATCAACAGCAAGAAATGTGATGAAACCAAGCCAATTTGTGGTCTGTGTTTGACCAAACAACGGATATGTGAATGGCGGTCTGATACTAAAAGTAACGTGAGAGTTGAAACAACGAGGGTTATGTCTCAGATGGCATCGGCACCTTCGATATCTTCAGCCTCATATACGCCTAGGTACAACAACAGAGCAGTTACGGTCACGAAGTTTCCTGCTGCTGGAACATCGAGTCCACTTATATCACCAGTTGATCTTGATAACCAATCAGCTGGAACGAAGACGAACTCGAAGAATAGTTTGATGGGAATCACTGTGTTGACTTCTGAGGAAATTGAGGAGCTTGATTTCTCATATAACCAAGAGTTAAACGGACTGGAAAATACTCGTCGATTTTTAAACAATACAGAAAGAATAAAAGCTGCTACTCAAAAACTTACATTTAACAAGAATGAGATTAATGAAATAAGGGAAGAAGTAAGATTACATACAGAGAAGAAATTTGATCGGTTCCTATCATCGATTAAAGGGATGGATACTTCCATCTTATATGAGTTTTGCAAAGTTGCTAAAGAATTCTGTTTATTCGATGTTCGTTTTAACATATTACTGGATATAATTCTAGAGAGAGCTTCTTCTAGTCCTCTGCTTTTGAGGTGTTTGATTACTTTAGGAGAATTACCTATAGCTGAATCAGAATGTATCCACATTTTAGGTGAAATCCAAGTCGTTTGTTCCACACCAGGCCGAATGGATGACACTATTGATCTTTTATCTGCTTGTTTGTTACTTACAAGAGGGGTAATTTTTGATGTTGAATGCTCGAATATCTGGTACCAGTTTCTGGTAATGTCTAGAGATATTATATCTAAATTTAACCTGCTAGACAAAATTGAAGAGTTACCAGATGAAACTAGATTTTTATTATCTTGTTTCTGTCATCAAGATCTCCATTCATCTATTTCATATTCCGATGGTACTTTATTGAACTCTGAGACATGTGAGAGAATTCTATCACATTCACATTGTGATTTATATCCACATTTTGACTGTTTAGGGCCTTTGCTCCCATATATTGCTGAAGTTATCGAGTTATCAAAAGAGGCACAATCTGTTTATGAATTACTCAAAGATCCTAAAAAAATCAGCAATTGGGTTTACACGGAGAAGTTCAATACTATTGTATGGAAAGCCAATAAATTAGATGAAAGAATTCATTTGACGCATCCATTAAAGAATGATTTAAGAACAATTAAAATCGAGGAATTTGAAATTCAACTATCACTGTATGAATTGTATCAATTCTCAATTCAGTTAAGTTTAAGGATTAATGTTAAAAAATCACCACCTGCGGTTCCTGAAAATCAAATATTATTAGTTAAGCTGATCAATTTACTTCGCTTTTTAGTTCACTCATCAGTCAGACATTCGCTTTATTTTGCCCTATTAATTTCAGGTATCGCTTGTGTTTTAGAATCTGATAGAAAAGAGATTTTGCAGCTTTTAAACGATTGTAAGGATATTGTTTATAGTGATTCCAATATTGAAAAGATTCAGATAATAATCAAGGAAATTTGGGTTAAGAATCCTGATGGTGTGCTGTGTGTTGATTGGTTTCAAATAGCTGAAGAATTTGGATGGGCCATGAATCTCAATTGATTTGTCTATTTCATTGCTATGTGTGTGTGGGCTATCGGCCTATTGTCAAGGAATAAATAACTAGACAAGCTCGTATAGACTTCAAACCTCAAAGTGATTAAAAATGAAGTTAGTTTGACTATTGAATCTGATCAAACCCTATTAAATGAATCTGAGGATAACTTCAACCGACTGTTTGTATTGTAATTGGTGTGCTTTTAACAACAGCATAAACAGCGATCCAATTTCATGCCGATACAATAGCACAAGTTCTTGCTCCTAATCTAGGTTGATTTCAAAACTAGAGAACCATGTAGCAGCACTTGAAATTTAAAAAAAACTAGTAACAAAACCAAACCTAAGTCATAAGTGGTTCTATTGACTCCATCGTCTCCCAAGTGGCTTTCTCTACTCTTCAAATGATTTAAAATGCCCCGCCGATTCCAACACACAATGAGGAGATGCCTATTATAGCATGCCTAAAGTTTACATGTTAAGTATGACCATTCAATTTTTTTGTTTGATCTATTTCTTATACAACAATTGGACGTGTTTTGACCGGATACGTTGAAATTCAATCTCAACATTGTGCTCTGATATCCAATTAACATCATTTGAGACTTGGATAGTTCTTTCAATCTCTTCATTCAAGTCACTTGATTCACCAACGTATTCACGAGATATCTCGTCTCTTGACATTTGTTCATAGACATCTTTCAAATAATACCTACGTGTTTCATCAAACAAAAACAAAGCTGTTTTCAAATGATAGGTATCGTTTTCCAACTCATCTTGATCAAGCGAGACCTGGTTGAGCTCTGCACGTTTTCTCTTGGAAAAGTTTGAACCAGTTTCTTGAACAGATCTATACAGTGCCCAAACGTCACCGAATCCAAAAGTTGCACCTGCACCGAAAGCACCTGATGTTGGATGCGCAGCATCACCAATAAACACCAGTTTATCTTTATATGTCAAATGTTCCAACCAAGGAGCAGTTTCCAAAGGAAACGCATTTAGATAAGGACTTGCCCTAAGGACTTCCTGGACAACCGTAGGCCATTCCTCAAAACGCTTCTTCACCCTTTGGAAATCGTCTTCCCCAACTGTCTTGTCCCATTTAACTCTATCGAGCACATCTTTGGATTCCTTGAAGCCAATGACCAAACCGTAATTCCCCAATCCCAAAGGTGAAAGAAAGAAGATACAATCCCTGCTATTGAATGAAAGTGTCCCATCAGACGGGACACCACCTCTGATATCCTCGAGGAGATCACTAGGGAATATATTTCTATAAGTCACAGATCCTCTGGGAGTTAAGACATTGTCTGGATAAATTTGGGTTCTAATCTTTGAATAAATTCCATCCGCTGCTACCAGTAAATCAAATTTCTGTTCCTTTTGCTCTTCTTGTGCCGTGTATTTGAGCAACACGGTTTGATCCAATTCATCAACTTCAAATGAAGTAACAGCATGGCCGTACTTAATCAAACCTTCAGGGACATGTTTCAATACCAGCTCCAGTAAAGCCCATCTATGAGTCTTAGAAACCCTGAATCTGACATCATTCTTCGCCGTGAAAGAATCCTGCGTGGATAATATTTCTCCAGTTTTCCAATGTTTATGTTTATAAAGCTGCTTGACACCTGGAGTGGCCGTGATTGAATGTATCTCATCAATATCAATGAATTTGCTCAAGACTTCCAGTCCAGACTCTGTCAGTGAGATCCAAGCCCCTGCCTCTCTTGCAGAAGGTGATCTCTCGAAAGTTGTCACTTCGACATTTGGAAGACTGGATAGGGCAAGAGTGGCGAATGCACCAACTAAACCACCACCAACAATAGCAATTTGTAAGGGTCTTTTCTGGTCAGCAGTCATACAGTGAGATCCGAAGCAGTGTGTGGGAACTTGTGGAGCCCATAATTGAATAAGTCGGATGAATTATAGCATTCTTATATCTTTCCACCCCATTCTAAGCCATAGTAGGCTTAAATATCCTAATTCTGTAATACAGATCAAGACAATGAATGCAGTTTCTGAAGCCTCATCAGCCTTCCGACTTCCAAGATCGATATTTGTCAAGTGCCTTCTAGGATTTGTCTTTGATATATCAGCTGATGTGATTGCTAGTTCAGTTCACATTGAAGAGACTCTACTTGTGCGGTTCGGACACTAGATGGCACTAAGATTCTTTCTGCGAGTTATATATTATTTTTCTAGTTTTGATTCAAAGCTTTCTCTTTTTAGACGATGGGAAACTTTCAGCCTTTAGACTACTTTCGAACTCTTCTTTTGTTTGATCAGCTTTCCATCTCAGCTTATGAGCAGGGTGAGATGGTCTCAGGAATCTGGGATCTTCAGGATTGTAGACATCATTGACTCCAAACAAATTCTCTCTGAAGGTCAATGTTTCGTTGTTTGGCTTTTGTGGATAATCATCCCAAACTAAACCTCTCTCTCTTAACTCTGGAATCAAGTCGTTTACAATCTCTTCGAAAGTGCCTGGTGTTATTGCGTAAGTGAAATTGAAACCATCAACTCCAGAAACATTCACCCAGTGTTCAATACTGTCTGCAACCTCCTTTGCAGTCCCATAAAATACAGGACCCAGACCACCAACAGTTATTTGTCTTGCAACGTAAGCTCTAGTCTTTTTTAAGTCTGGATCCTCACCTGGTGATAATTTTGTCCAATTGGCAACAAATCCTTTAACTGCATTACTTCCAACATCCCGTAGTTCATCATCTTTATTGAATTGACCAATGTCAATACCAGTCCAGCCACTGAAAAGTGCCTGAGCACCTTCCAAATCACCATAAGAGTTCAAGTCAAAATATTTCTTCTCAGCCTCTTCGTGAGTTTGACCAATTATTGGGGTGATTAGTTGTAAAAATTTGATAGAATCAGGTTCCCGACTGAATTCTTTCACTGCTAATTCCTTGATATCCTTGATGTTTTCCCCTAACGCTTCTGGTGTGAAATTAGTCAAGAAGACGACTTCGGCACTCCTTGCAGCAAATCTTTTACCGTCTTCTGATGTTCCTGCCTGTAGCAACACTGGCAATCTTTGAGGTGAAGGATGTGAAATTGAAGGACCGGGAACATTGAAATATTGACCTTCGAAGTTGATTTCTCTGATACCATTTGGATCAGAATAAACACCTGATTCTCTGTCCTTTTTAACTGCATCATCTCTCCATGAAGAAAGTAACAACTCTTCCACAACCTGGAGATATTCCTCCGCACGTTCATATCTTTTCTCACGAGGTGGTAATGTTTGGTTGTTCAGAAGATTTCTTGAAGCACTATCAAGGTATGAGGTGACTATATTCCAGCCGACTCTACCTTGAGTTAAATGATCTAAAGTGGCCAACCTTCTTGATAAATGGTATGGTTCTTCACTGATTGTAGAGAATGTAACACCGAATGAAAGGTTTTTCGTGACTGATGCCATCAAAGGGACAACTGCACTTGGTTCCAGAACCGGCCACTGTGCCCCAGCAGTAGCAGCTGGACCAATGTTTCTAGGGCCGTTGTAAACGTCATAACCACCCAATACATCGGCAAGAAATACAGCGTTGAACTTACCCTTTTCCAAAAGCTTTGCTAGATCGATCCAATACTCCAACGTGTCGAACGTCGAAGATCTATCGTCTGGGTGCTTCCAGAGACCTGGTGCCTGCAGGCCAGAACAGCCCATGGCAAACGCATTTATCACCAGTTTCTTGGGCATGAGTGCGAGTAGTGCTATGTGCTATTGAGCCGGTTGGTTCAGTCGACGAATACGATTAGAGAGAATCACAAACATTCATGGAGAACAATGTCATGTGCGTGATTGTGTACATTCTGCGGTGCCCCAGCAGCACGCAGAGGGCAGGATGGACCGACCTGGTAGTAGGTATAGGGCAAGCCACCTGACATGATGATATTGCCAGCTCGGCTCGGATACAATTGCAAGACTTTTCACATCTTAACGATTTGCGGACCAGTAACAACCCAACAGAGGCTCGCCTGTTGATCTCCTCACGATAGAAGTGCGCGTGCGTGCGTGTGTGTGTGTGTGTGCAAACAGCAAGGTTCGAACAGCTATAAAAACAAATTTTGAAACCACCCTTTTGTTTGTCCCAGGCAATCCCGAAAACCTTGGCTCTTGTGTGTCAATATGAGTGGTTTAAACTTGCTATCAAAGGCTGACGGGTATGGAGTGCTGCCTGGCGTTGGTGCGTTTTTCGCCATAGGTATTATTATCGTAACAAGGCTATCCAAGAAATATCTTGATGAGGATTCAAAGTCCACCAAAATGTTCATGGTTGCCAATAGAACGGTGGGTGTCGGTTTGACCGACATCGGCAGTCTACTCTTCATGGACCTGGGCTACAGAATTGTTATGGTGTGTCACTATGGTTTACAGTTATGGAGTTCAAAGTGCCTTTTGGTATGGTGCAGGTCTTGCAGTTCAAATTTGTGTCATGGCTATTCTTGGTATAGAAGCAAAGAAGTTAGTTAATCTGATTTAATTGGTCTTTCATGCAGAGATAAAGAGAAAATTCAAGCTAGGTCGGATGAAGAGAATCGTGCAACACCCACTACTGATGACATCAAGTTGGTGCTTGAAAACCAAGATAACCAAGGGTAAACAGATCAGACAGATTCTTGAAAAAGTGTAGGTCCTTGAGGACAACCACAATGTGCATGTGCAACGTTTTACACGTTTTTTTTTTTTTTCAACAAAACAAACGAAGTTGATTAGATTCTTTTATCATGCCTTTTAATGGAATATCAATGAAGTGCTCCTTCTCATTATAATATTTAGAAAACCTTCCAATAAATGAGAATACAGATAACTTTCTAATGCTTTTTATGGACTGCTTTTAATCACCTTTTTATAATGATGGATACAAATTTGTTGACACTTTCCATTGATGATCGTTGCATATACCGGACAAGGAATTTTGGACTTCATTATGATTGAGCCTAGCTCTGCAAGTGTGACTGGAAACAAGTTTCACCAGTCACTTAACATAAGCATGCTCAGATTATTATTCCTTGCGACCACTGATTTGTAGTTCTTTGGCTGGGCGCATATAAAGAAACAACCAGCCTAATCCAGTCTGAGCACACGAGGTATCATATCACATTTGGCCCGTTCTACAAAAATGCTATAAGAAAATCTATTAAGACAAAAGCTAAAAAGTGTCAACCTTAACGACAACCTCATCCTCCTTTAGACTTGAATCGATAGGAGACTTGTCTTCAACATCAGAGTCACTCTCCGAGATAACAAAGTGGTTGACCACGATATCATCTACCTGCCATGCAATGTATGTAACTGAAGGAATCGAGGCAAAGAAGACGGCAGCAGCAGCAGCCAAGTTGGTCATGTCATTGGTGTTGACAGTACCCACAACGAAGGCCAAGCATTGGCCTAAAGATTCAAAAGATCTGATCCAACCAGCAACGTGTGGAATCTCCTCAGATTTGAAGTGATAAGCCCCGATGACCCAGTACAGCCAGTTGAAGACAAGCTCACCTGCAATCTTGAAGATCTGGACTGGAACGAAGGCCTTTGCAAAACGTGGGTTACCAGTCCAATCAATACCTGACTCTGGGTTTCTGTCAAACTGAGCCTGAATAATGAAGGAGTAGATGAAGAAAGCAACCATCAATACAACAATGATAGACCAAGATATCTTCACCTTGAGTGACTTTCTGATTTTACGATCAAGGAGGTAACCGGCAATAAGATCGGTTGCCCCTGGGATCAAGGCAGATAGCAAAGAGTTCAAGGCACGGACACGAACACTGAAGTGGTTGGTCATGTAGTTACTCTGCCATGTACCAAACCAGACACATGAGAGCATTAGAGGAACCAAACATAGCACTTCTTTTTTTCTTAACACCTTGAACAGGAAGAAGATACGCTCTCTTGTAGACTCTTTGGTGACGTTGGACTGTATCCTGGACCCGTCCTTTCTGATGACCTTCTCTGGTGGTGACAATAGCAACGAGATTGGGAAACCTAAACATTGAATGGCAATCAACGCGATGTAAGTGTTCAAAGAGACCGAGCCTGCAGTGGAACCATCAATGTTCAAGGCAAGAGTCACGGCACCAGCGATCAAACCACCAAACTTGTTCAAGACTTGCCACGTACCAACAAACAAACCTCTTTCATCTTCACTTGGGTACAACACGGCAACAGTAGCTTCGGAAGTCCAGAAGGCAGCTGCAGAAATACCACAAGTGGCAGCACCGAACATGATCAACCATTGAGTACCATCTTTGGAGTTCTGATACAGACCTGCAGACCAGACAACGAAACCAAGAGTACCGATGGAGACAACCGGTTTGATACCGATTTTGTTGATAAGAATGGCCCACACTGGAGACAGGATAAACATAATACCGAACAAAACGGCACTTGCAGTGTTGTTGGTGGTGACGGTGGCGAGCCCACCGGCACCTAGACCTGCAATGGCAGACCAGATACCTGGCTGTGTGAAGGACAAGAGACCAATGATAATGGCCTGTGTGTACGAGGCACGGTAGTACCTGGTGAAGGTGGAGACCTCAGATGGAAGAGTCATTGCCAAAATCCTGTTGCTTGTTTGTTTGTCTCTTCTTCGAGCCTGGTGTCAGCAATGGAGGGCATATCAAGTGCACTTTATAGTACGGTAATCACATTGTCCGTGAGGTAAGCACGCATTTTGGTCTTCAACGGAAAAACTGTGGAGGTTTCCAATTTGCCCCAATGGCGCCTTGGCAGTTGTGGTGATCTGCCCTGGCACAGTCATGGTCCATGCGCCAGATGCAAGACAGTCGTTCCCTTCGCATGGATGACGCAAAAACATCTGTAGATGGCCAAATGATACCACACACCTGAACAAAGACAATAACCACTGACTCATCGGCCGATCCGAAAGTTGGGACCCTTTGGGAAGCACGCACTCGGAACAGAGGTTCTGCCCTGCACCGTTACACCACAACGGTTTCTGGCCTCTCAGCTCTATGGATTAGCACGGCTAATTATTCCGGTCCACGATTGAGATTGTTTTTGCAGCTATCAATTCTAGATCTAACGGCAGATTAGCGATATTAAGGGACTGCAGTTGGAAATTTACCTCTTGCTGCCCTAGGGAATAGATTGTGGAAGCTTCGAAATGGTGGAGCACTATGGTGGAGCACTATGGTGGCTTTCCGAATTGTGTGCAGAACAGTCAATGTATTTGTTCCAACTTCCTAGATAATATCGGGTTAGATAACATACATATTAGGCTATGTAGGTCTCTCGGGTCGGTCAACCAAGAATTTCCTAATCTCAATTTTATTTCGCAATAACCACACAAATTTCAAATAAAAATCCACAATATTCTCTTGCATCGGCCACTACACCTTATCCATGATAGTGCAAACCTTCATCAGTGGCAGCATAACTACAGCCATCTTCGATTATATGAGAGTTTGAGGTTTCATTGCCCTGGACGAAATAGGCAATCTCCAAACGTCTTTTACGCACAAATCCGAACATTCCACAACCGGATAACTCAGTTCCGGAATCTTATAACACTCGTTTTATACTGATACTCCTGTTTGTAGGTGATGTTGGTATGGATCAAAGTGAAACAATAGGATAATAAACAACCCATCAACGTTCATCACATAGCATAAAGCAACAATCAGTGCGTGCTCTTCTCTCTTATACCACATATATGACATTAAGATAAAACAGGGTTTGACAGTGACTAAGATGCTGAAATTTTTACCCAAAGCAATCTAGAACAATAGCCCCATAGATTGATATTTATGGTCAAGTATTTTGCAACAGCGAGCTTCTGGATTGGATCAAGAAATTTGTAGGTAATTGAAACAACCAAATTAGAATCTTCTCTAATATCCATGATCGATGAAAAGGCAAAAGTACCTTTATCCAAAGCCTGTAAGAAACAAGTGCATTCTTCTATGCCCTGTTTGTTTCTTCATCTATCACAATAGAAGTTTCATAACCTTGTCAAGGTTTGGTCCATCTTCAACAGTCTTGATAGAGTTGATATATTCAACCTGAGAGGTTCCCTCTTTCATATCAAATGAGTTTCTTGTTGACAGTTTGGAGAAGGAGGATGAAATTAACAGGAGAATGCCATGATCCAGTGATCCTTTCATACTTTGAAAGACTTGGGTCCTGAGAAAATGTTGAGCCTTTTTCTTAGTGATTTCGGCGTAGGTACTAGATACCAATGTGAATGTGCGTGTGAGCCACGGGTATGGGTTTCTGGGTCCAATGGTGCTCCAGTGGAGATGGTGCAACCTCGAAGATCGAGAGAACCACTGGCTTGGGATTGGTCATTCCGATGACTTTTAGTTGATCAAAATTGCTACGAAAAATAAACAAACAATAAAAACACAAAACAACCAATTAAATATGCTATTCCCAAAATGACTTCCCCCAGCCAGCTGGCCAATTCAGTCAGCACCCCACCGCAGAGAAGAAGAAGGTCAAAGTACAGCCGAAATGGCTGTCTCAACTGCAAACAGGTGAAGGTCAAAGTACGTGGGTACCGATCCTCCTGATAGAAATGGTACTAACAGCTCAAAAAAAAAGTGTGATGAAGTCAAACCGTCCTGTGGGAGATGTCAGAGGCTGCTGAAGTCATACACGTTTCCAGGTGCTCTTACTAAGACCAGGAGATCAGAGCCGATCACTGCTCTGCCCGCCAATCTAATGGAGTCCATTGATCATGATATGTCCTTAAAGATAGATGAGATCCTTTCAATTGGCAATGACTTTGGAGAGTTCAATTTATCACCGATAAGCTTCCCAGAGTCTGAACTATACTCGCAGATCGACTTGAATGGATTACCAAAGGTTGGATCTTATGAAGGTAGAGATCTTTCAACTGGTGAGGACCTTCTATCTCAAGGCACCGTTTGGTCAATTCCTCGTGAACTATTTACTATTTTCAATGACCCTTCTCATGCCACTTACTTTGATATATTCTACAATCAATTTTCCCAGATATTATTACCAATCAGAGAAGGATATGCCAACCCAGTGAGAGATATCTTGTTGTCATATGCCATCAGGAAAGATTACCTCTATTATGCCATTTTAGCTTCGGGTGCAAGATTCTCTTATAAAGGTTCATCGCTAGAGAATGACCAGAACCACTATTCAAAATTCATGAAAGAGACGTCTCAAATGTTGAATGATTTCACTTTTATCCAAAATTATAAACACCAGGATGATACTCAGTTGGCAAATGAAGTTGTTCATCATAGATTAGAACCATTATTATTGACAATTTTATTGTTAACATCTGGTAATGCAGCAAGTATGGAACAGACATGGAGAGGTCATTTGAGAGGTGCTAAAGAATTGCTCCAGAAGGTCTTTTCTGAAGAGATTTTTCCTATTTCTAAAATATTGGTGTTTTGTAAATGTTGGTTCACATCTTTCGAGATCCTCGCTGGACTAGGTGCTCCTTACGGTGGAACTTTAGTTGAAGAGAGAGAACTGGAGAACCTGGTGATTAATGTTGATTCATTGTATGAAGGAATGGTTCTGAAGTCATTTAAGATTGTCAGCGAGGATGATTTTAACTTTTTGTTTGGTTTCTGCAACGACTTATTGCCCCCATTCCTGACATTGATACAGTCAATTCGCCCCCTGTTGGAAAGTGATTTGAAGAAGACGATGAATTCGAAGGAAATATTCACATTGATAAGTGAATTTCAAAAACAATCTAATGCCGGAAACCCAGTCAATGATTGGAAAATAACTTCACATCGTTGTTATGCTGATGCTGGATTATTGACCATTTTTACTAAATTTCTGGAAGTTCCAATGTCGAATCCAATAGTTCAAGAGCTAGTCCAGAAGATTCTTGATGGATTACAAGGTCTACTGAATGGTCATACCCCAAATTATGAACTTCTGCTTCTTCATTGGCCTGCCCTTGTTGTTGGGTTGAATTGCATCACTGAACAAGACAGATACATAATTGACACATTGTTCAAATTATTAGCACAATTGGGAGCAGGCTCTGCCAAACATACACTGGATAAGATTAAGAAAGTCTGGAATCATCAATCAGATACGGATGATGTGGACATTGTGACTTATTAAAAAAATCCAGGCATTGGTAATCATCATTTGTTGATCGGAATTTCGCAGTTTGTTTATCTATGAAATTCCGACCGAGATGTTATCAGCAGATACCAAGGCCACTCACTGCAAGAAACAATGGAACAATAGGCATGCTTACATAACTCCAACCCTTTTCCCTTTTCCCACTGCCAGCATCCTGTCCGTCGATGAGTTGACTGTGTCGGAATTTTTCCATTGATTAATCGCATGGGACACCATCAGTCAGATTAGATTAGCTGGTTGTTCTTTTATGCATTTAAAACCGTTTCAAACTTATAAAGCGGACTCGATCCACATCTCTGTCTTTCATTTCCAGCTTCATTCCACCAAACAATGTCGTCGAAAGTCAGAAACTTGCTACATAAATTAGAAGTTCCACATGAGTCAGAGAAGCACCTAAGTGTCCTTCAAAATCCAGATTTGGAACCTATGCCTCTGCATAGAAGAACTTGGGGGTTTTGGTCCTTTACTGGTTACTGGGCCGTCTTGAACATTTCTATCTGGACATGGTCTGTTGGGTCTGCCTTATTATCGCTGGGATTGAACATTCAACATTCAATGGGTGCGTTGACGATAGGTAATATTTTCATTGTTCTTTATTCGATTTGGAATTCACAACCTGGTGAGGTTTATCATATTGGATTCACTGTTTGTCAAAGAATGGTCTTTGGTATTTATGGGTCCGGGCTAGGGATCTGTATCAGGATTGTGTTGTCTATTGTCTATTATGGGAGCCAGGCTTGGTTGGGTGGGTTATGCTTCGTTGTGATGTTTTCATGTTTCAGTGAGAGTTATCTGAATATGAAAAATACATTTGCTGATTCAGTTGCAATGACTGCAAGAGATTTCATTGGATTTTTTGTTTTCCAGTTGGTTTCAATACCATTCTTCTTTGTGAAACCAGAGAAGATGAACCTCTTCGTTAATGCTTCTTGTGTAATTACTCTGATCGGTATGTTGGCTATGTTCATCTATCTTCTTTGTTTGAATGGGGGGTCCTGGACCAATCTATTATCAAAAAGTCACTATGAGTTCCAGTCAAACTGGTTGGATGTGGTTATACGCAATGTCTACATGGTATGGTGCTCTATCTCCAGATATCACTAACATTTCAGATTATTCTAGATTCAGCAGTGGGACCAAGAAGCTTAAAGCTGGAGTATTTTGTGGTATTTTCTTCACTGAGATTATTCCATGTGCAGGTTTGATTTGTGCAAGTATTAGCTCTCAATTGTATGGTACAGAATATTGGTTACCAACGGATATCTGTATGCAATGGTTGCAAGATCATTATACGCCAGGCACTAGAGCTGCTTGCTTCTTCCTGGGCTTATCATTTATGTTATCTGAACTATCACTGAACTTGTTAACCAACGGATTTGCTGGTGGAATGGATCTTGCTGGTGTTTTCCCAAAATATATTGATATCAAAAGAGGTTCAATTCTAACTGCTTTATTGAGTTGGTGTGTTCAACCATGGACCTTTTATAACACATCATCAACGTTCTTATCAGTCATGAGCAGTTTTGGTGTTATTGTTACTCCTTTGGTCGGTATTATGGTTTCAGATTTCATGTTGATTAGAAAAGGGAAACTACCATTGAACGACCTTTACACTACTTCGAAAGAAGGTAAATTCTACTCCACTTATGGTGTCAATTGGAGAGGTATTTTTGTGTTTCTTGTAGCTGTGGCTCCTGGTCTTCCTGGTATTGCAGCATACACCAATCCAAAAATCACTTTAAAGACAAGTATCATTAATTATTTCTATGGAAGTATCTTATTTTCATTCTTTTGTCCATTGGTGCTTTATTATACTATTGCCAAATACATTTTCCCAATCAAAGATCTAGATAGTTATGATTCCATTGATACTTTTGGTGCATATACGGAGAGTGAATGTTTGAAACTTAATATGGTTCCGTCTGATGGCATTCATGAAGAAGTTATTGTTCTTGAAGATCTAGGAAAGGATTCAAAAGAATCAGACATTACTTTTGAAACCGCTACTAAAGAAGAGGGAAGATCTTCAGATAATTCTAGTTTTGTGTAATTTCTGATTTTGTCCCATGTTATTTTTGATTCTTGTATCCCATTAAAACAATTACCAACCAAAGTTCTCAGTATGTAGATAAACTTCTTCGACTGAACTACCAGGCTTTATAACTTCTTTTTGTAACTCAGATGCAGCATTTCCAACATCAATCTGTACTGATTGTTTACCTGAAACTATGACAGCGGTCTTGGCAAGTAGCGACGTGCTCATAATGTAGTCCTTTAAGATCGGTTTCTGTCCATAATGGATATTTATAAACTCTTTTAAGTTGGTTTCATTCACTTTGAACTTTGGATTTTCTTTCTCCAAGGATCTAATTGGATGGATATTTCCTTTGATAGATTCTGGACACACACCATCCCCAGAGTTAGTCACAAAGACATTAATATTGAAAAGAGGCAAAAATTCTTCATCCTTTTCCAAGATTGAATTGAGAAATTCTATCAATTGATGTCTAACCCATTCCAATGAATCCACATTCCTGATAATCCAAGTGAAATCAACCTCCTGCACCTCATTAGACGGATCGCCTAAATTTTGAGCGACATTTAACATGAAGGGTAAAGTGAAACTGATACCAGTACCAGAAGCAACAAGAATAAGCTTATCAAATGCTAAGGAATCACGATTCATGCCACCATATGCACCATCAATGACGACGTTGTAGTTCTTTTCTAAAGTGGATTCTCTCAAGACACTATCATAGATCTTTCTAGTTAAACCTCCTTGGGGTTTGACCACCATTTTTAGCGTTGATTCACCAGATTGCCTAGGCAGTGTGATAATGGAGAATGGATGGTTATCCAGAGTATGAATACCACTCATGAATCTAACAAATAAATGCTGACCCGGTTTCCAGAAGAACTCAAATTTGTTTCTGATGGGAACAGTGATTTCAAACAGGTTGTTTGGCAATGCCTTAACAGTGGCCTTCTTATGTTTAAAGACATAATCATTTGGCCTGAACGGTGACTTTAGAACAATTCTGTACATCATCTGAGCACCCCAAAAGCCAAAACTGCCCCAAATGTACTCCACCCCCATCGCACCGTAAACGTGCCATGTTAAAGTTGCAACGTACGCCAAAGCCAGTATCCAATGAGTGTGCCAGAACACTTCATAGACGTGCTTTCTAACAAATCTCAAACCACAGAAACATAGCAGGAACAAAAACACCAAAGGAGGGACACCGTTTCTGTACAGATCTTCGCTATGCCAACGAGATTTGAGCCTGGAAGTACCACCTTCCATTGAATCCTGCACTAAGAAAGGAACAGTATGAACTAATGAAAGAAACAATGATCCCCAACCCAATGCCTGATGGAAAAGATTCAGTTTCTCATAACTGACTCCAGTGACACCACTAATGAAGTTGGTCTTCCCCGAAATGATGATCAAGAAGGGAGTCATTCCCATCACCAACATGCCACTTCTTTGAGCCAATGGTGGGGTTCCAAATCCTGCACAACCTCTGTAATAGAAATGCGGAATGAAAGTGTAGCAGAGGACGTATATAGCGGATGCCAAGAGCAGGAAAATTGAGCCAATGGAGGCTGGAAGACGTGTGATTCTGGAGAACATGAGTGGGGCTCTTTTATATGCCAGATATCTCGAAATAGCGACTGGCTTTTTGAAAACCCTTGCGCTTCTTGAACCGTAGAATCTTGAACGGGTATCATTGAAGACATAAAACACTTTTCTCACCACGAGCAGGAACAGCACAACCACTCCGAAATAGAGACTGTATAGGCCGTAGACACTCTGCTTGGACCAAACTACTGTGGCCTGTGAGATCTCTGCGTACTCAGCAAACAGTTCTGTGTCGGCATCGGCCAGGCAGTTGAGGCCCTTGTAGTACTGGACCATTTCTTTTGCGGGTATCGACTGGCTAGTTAACACTGGCAGGATGATCGAGGCATGGGCCAGTAGTTATACCACTGCATTTGCTCGTGATCGTGATCATGATCCCATTTGCCCGTGATCTAATTGGCTGCCTGCTCTTTTTATTTATTTGCTCGATTCGATGCGCAAATAAAGAGCAAATAAATAAACAGAAAAGGCATGTCTGCGATTTCTCGCATTGTTTCGAAATGCCTACAATCGAGCTTGGCTCTGTCACTTCGCTTGGTCGTCTATTTTGCAGCAGCAGGCACCGATCAGCCGGAGAGTTTGTTTCGCAGAGCCGACGCCTCCAGTATCTCGTCCCAGTGGGCATTAGCCACAAAGTACGACTCTGACGAGGCCAGCACGAAGATCCCGACACCCAAGCCAGCCCACAAACCGGGCAGCCCGTGGCCCTTCTCAAAGGCGAGGTACAACGCCAGTGGCACGGCAACGGCGTAGTACGATAACAGACTCAAGTTGCTTCCAATCCTTTGTCTTCCTTGCCCTCTCAAACAACCGGCAGCGACAACATTAACCGTGTCGGCCAATTGGTTGACTGCAAGGATCTTGATGATGCCTCTGGCCAGTTTGCAAACCGCTTCATCATTGGTGAACAGTGTGACAATAAATCCCCTTCCAAGGTATAACGTGCCGGCTGTCAACGTACCGAGAACCAAAGAAATATACATCGAGACTCTGGTTGCAATCTGGGCATTAGCAGTAGACTGTGAGCCAATATGAGTGGCGATTCTTGTGGATCCTGCAACGCTTACACCAAACGGGACCTGGAAGACTAAAGTGCACAAGGTGGAAGCGATGGATTGGGCAGCCAACACTTCAGTTCCTAGTCTAGCAGCACTCAAAGTCAAGATCTCGAACGCAAGGAACTCAGCTTCAATCATAATGACACCTGGTAAGGCTAATGACACCATTGGACCCCAATTTTCAAAGCTTCTCTTGATTTTCAACCCACCCCAACATTCCTTACCATCAATGAACAAGACATAACAAAACAGTAGCACAGCCATCAGCGTGAAACTAATGGAAGTAGCTAATGGGGCACCAGCAAACCCGATACCGATCCGTGAATCCCAAACGAGTAAATAATTCAATATGATATTAATAGGAGTGCAAATAAACAGGACATACTGCGCAGCATGAAATATCCCCTGCGCTTGCAAGAATCTCTTACCTGTTTCAAACAGGATATATCCTGGTGCACCAAATGAGATGACTCTTAAATATAGCTGCGCCAAATCAGTCAATTCCTTATTTGGGACAAAGACATGTAAAATCGGACTCGATAACCACCAGCATGTAACAACAGGAATTGCAATGACGAAAATCATGACAGAGCATCTTTGGAAATGCAATCCAACTAGTTCTTTCTTACCAGCACCATACGCCTGCGAACATAACGTGTCTAAGCAGGTGGACATCCCAATGAAAATGGCATTTGTGATGCTGAAAGTCATTGAAGACAACGAAATAGCAGCGAGTTCATTCTTACCTAAATGGCCAACTGAGAAAATGGAAACAATAGAGAGTGAGTATTGAAGGAAAAAGGCCACGATCATCGGCAGGGAAGTTTTTCCAATGATTCGAAGTTCGGTTTTCACATCAGTGCTTGTGGTAGGAATTATGTCTTCCTCCTCGCTGGTTCCTGATTCAGTGGATCCGTAATTCATGGACTCTTCGGTGATCAAGATCTTGTGGTTTTTGAATAGTGGCATATCTGTGTCTTCTTCCATAAGAAAGTTGACTTATATTGCCCAAAAGTCGTTTGGCTGTCGTTTTATGTGAAATGCTTCAAAAATTCTGTCGGAATTACTGATAAAGATTCCGCTCCTCGTCGGAATTTAGAGACCTGCGGTGGTTGATTGATTTGGGTCATTTCCTCCTACTTCCATACCTCCTTAAACATTTCCAAAAATCGACTTGAACGAGGACTTAACCGACTTTCTTGTTGGTTCAAACAGTTGACAATGAGAAAAATCAATAAAAGTCACCTCACCTTTGGCATGAAATCTCAGATTTGAACCTTTAATATCATCATTAAGTATTCCAATCTTGGCCAATTCTTCCAGTTGGCGAGTATAGTCCTGTACAGAACACACTACCGTATGCGATTTCCTTTGCAAACCCTGGCCAAACAGTCATGAACATACTGTTTGCAACATCTGGTTTATTTGTTTGAAATTCATCAACCTTTCTAAATAGGATTTCAAGATTTTTTTTTCTATTTCTTCTGTTGAAATATTGCAACTCATTTCAGTAGCAGTGCCATATAAACGTATTTTCAATACACTTTTCATGTCCTGGGTGCCACCTTCTGCGACAGTTGCAGATGGCTCCTGTTCTTGATACCGACCTGTTCTGTCATTCAGATCAACCAGTACCTTGTTTGGCACTATTGAGGACAAGGCAAATGTGATAATGCGCATCTTGACAGCATTAGCTAAAGTTAATTTATCTCTCGTCTCAGGAATCAACTGAGGTACGATATCCCATTCTATCTCATGACCACCAATACCGAAGTTTTCGTCAGAAACCGCCTGTCTTAGTGCATCATTCCAACAAATGGGATGTAACAACGTGGAGTGGTCAAGTGTATCCAAACAGAGAAGCACCTGTTCCAAGTTCTGGGCCTTTTGAGAAGGGAAGTTCATGTTGCCTTCTTTGTTGATTTGTGTGGAGAATTGTGGGATCAAAATAATTACTGTAAATGGATATTACCAATTCCGACCACAATGCACCGGAACTGTGATTTTCGGTTCGGACAGCATAAACTCAGTGCTGAAAGAACTCATCACAAGAACAATGACTATGGGAACTGAGTTGGCTAAGGCTGAGGAATTGGAATCCAAATATAATGATCTGTTGAAAAGGAAGAATCAGTCAGATGATAAAGTTACTGAGTTAGAGATGGAAATCTACAGTGGTTATGGATGAACAGCAATGGCACTGAAACGCTAAAGAGCATAACAGTGAATCTCTGGAAATAAACACTAGTTTCTTTTCATCGGCGAACCAAGGGTGCCCAAACACGACGATATCCCCATGAAAACAGCATTTGTGAAATTGAAAGTCATTGAAGATAGCGAAATATAGTTTATTCTTTCCTAATTGACGAAAAGATATGGAAGCAACAGTTAATGAGTATTTGTAATAGTATATTCCCCGATACGGTGCTCTAATTCATATTCGGTATTACTTACAGAGGCTGTTCTACATGCTACTTACAAGAACACATTCCACAATGAGCTCGGGTCCATTACTATTATACACATTCCTATGCGTAACACAACTGTCCGCAGGAGGTTCGAGATAAGAGCTCTTTATTCGATAACATTAACAACATCCTCAGCTTCATCCTCATCCTCATCATCATCAGCCCAGAGAAACTTCATCTTGAAGAATCGCGCAAGGAAGGCCAGCACCAATAGGATAGGAACTTCTAATAGAGGGCCAAAAGTTGCAGCAATGGCTTCTTTACTGCCATTGCCGTATAGCGATACAGCAACAGCAATACTTAGTTCAAAGTTATTCGAGGAAGCAACAAACGTCTGTGTAATAGTTTCTTCGTAGTTTGCACCACAGTATCCTGTCCATTGCTTCAAATTGGCTCTCTCGCGTGTCTTTTCACAACCACAGACTTTTTCAATCTGCCCATCTTCTAATCGAACCGTAGAATATGATCTACCCATCAAAAACCGGACCAAGAAGAATGTGCCAAACCAAGTTATCAGAAAGTACGCAACCAAGGGGACAAAGCATCGGAAAGCTGAGCCAATATCTTTCACGAAATCATCACCTTTTTCAATAAAAATCACTGCAATTGTGTATAATAAACCAATCAGTGCCCATGGACTAATAAATGGAACAATTCTCTTATTGTAGGTTTCCTTTCCGACAGTCTTGAGAAATGAGAATCTGATGAGAAACCCAAGTGCCATAGGGATACCCATGAAGAATGAAACAGTTCTAGCAACAGTTGAGTAGGTCAAGCCGGTATTTGAGGCGTCGTTATGACTTCCTGAAATAACGTGGCAGAAGAATATCTGATAGGGGGCGTAGAGAGCGAGTTGGAGCACGCTATTGATTATCACCAACACCGCACATAACTCATTGTCACCTTGAGCTATCTGATTCCAGAGCAAAACCATCGCAATACACCTGGCTAGACCAACCATGATAATACCAGTCCGGTACTCGTCCAGATCAAACAAGGTTAGCCATGCCAACCCAAGCATGATAAAGGGGCAAACAATCCAGTTCAATAAAAGAGAGAGGGCAATAGTCGTCAGTCTCTTTCTTCCCCAGAAGAGCCTATGGATGTTTTCCCATTCAACTTTGCATAAAGGAGGAACCATCATGACTATCAAACCAACTAATAGCGGGATGGATACGTTCAGAAACTCAGTACCGTTGAATGCCTCTCTTGCACTTGGGTGGTAAACTGAGATTAGGACCCCACCAATCATTGTGATCAGGATCAGAAATGGGAGCAGCCTGTCCGACCATGAAAGGCCCCGGAATATATTCCCAGCTTCTTTTGAAACAAATGCCATTATCCCCAATGCTCTACAGAGAAGAGTGCCAGTCAAGCTCAAATGGCCTATCTCAGCTGAAATAACTAAAAAAGTTCTGCTTATGCCAAACATGAATAGTCTTTTTTTTTACGTCAGTCACATGACCGTTGGGCCAGACACGTGGGTTTGCTATATGTAGGTAGTATGTAGCAGCAGCAGGGTTTGGTGAGTGTTTGCCTTTCCACTGCTAAGCCCACACCCACGAACAGCCGTTATGACTCAGTACGACAACGATCCAATCAACGACTCTCCAGAAGTCCCGTACTTGAAGCTGTTCTCAGGCCCTAGTACTAATGGCCGTAAAGTTACCATCTTCTTGGAACTGCTAAAAGCTCCGTATGTTTTCCGCAATTTTAAAGAGTACAGGAAAATAACCAAACAAGATTGGTATTTGGCTTTAAATCCAGTTGGTAAGATCCCGTTCATCTCTGATGTGAATGAAGATGGAGAGGTTTTCAACCTGAGTGAAAGTGGTGCAATTCTGGCTTACTTGGCTGAAAAGTACGATTCTGGAAACAGATTCTCTTATCCAGTTGGCGACGAGAGACATTGGCAGGAACTTGAGTTCCTATTCTTCCACTCTTCCACATTGGGTGTCTCTCAGAAAAATTACACCACCACAAAGACTGATGAAGCTAAGCACGCTGCATTGGCCAACTACTCGCTCTTTGAAGAACAATTGGAAAGAAACGGGACCGGCTACTTGGTTGGTGACCACTTCTCTCTGGCTGAGGCCGCTGCGTTGCCTCATGTTCATCAATTGTACGCTAAGTTTGATGCCGACAGCGTTGCTCGCTTCAAGGAATTGAAGAAATGGTATGATAACTTGATCAACCTCCCAGAAGTCCAAGCTGCTTTCCACAAAACTGATTAGTGAATTCCGTGTTTTAATATATATTTATATATATCTATGCATACATACATATTATTGGCATAAAATGCACACATAAATCACTTGGAAATCTCATTTCTATAGACGGCTTCGTCCAGAACAACACTCCAATCAGCATTTGCCACAAAAAAGGACTCAGCCATCGCCAAAAGCATAACACCGAACCCTAAACCAGTCCACAACCCACCAAGTCCCATTTCTTCGACAAAAGCAAGATATAGAGCCAATGGAACTGCAATCAGATAATAAGTCACCAAGTTCAAATTACCACCGATCTTTTGTCTTCCTTGTGCTCGTAAACAACCAGCAGCAAGAGTATTAATTGTATCCACAACTTGGATGATTGCAAGAATGGAAATGGCAGTTTTGGCTAATTTCATAACTTTTGGATCATCAGTGAATAGATTCACGATGAATGATCTTCCTGAATGAAGAATAATCCCCACAATGGAACCAAGAACCAACGAAATGTACATCGAGATCCTTGTTGCAATCTTTGCATTGGTTATAGATTGAGAACCAATATGAATAGCTATTCTAGTGGAACTTGCAACACTCACACCATATGAGATTTGAGATACCAAACTGCACAAAGTTGAGGTAATCGATTGAGCTGCAAGAACATCAGTTCCTAGTGTAGCAGCACCCATAGTCAATATTTCAAAAGCAAGATATTCTGCCTCCACCATAACCACACCAGGTAACGCCAAAGATAACATGGGACCCCAGTTTTCAAAACTCTTTTTGATTTGTAAACCACCCCAACATTGTTTGCCATCAATCAATAAAACATAAAAAAACAGAAGAAATGCCGCGAGGTTATAACTAATTGCAGTTGCTAATGGTGCTCCTGCGAATCCAATTCCAATTGAAGGACTCCATACTAACATGTAATTGAGTACAATGTTGATAGGGGTACAGAGGAGCAACACGTATTGAGCAGCATCGAAAATCCCTTGAGCTTGTAGAAATCTCTTTCCTGTCTCAAATAAAATGAACCCTGGTGCACCAAAGGAGATTATCCTTAGGTATAACTGTGCTAAATCGGCTAATTCTTTATCTGGAACAAATGTTTGTAAAATAGGACTAGAAACCCACCAAATGAACAACAATGGCACTGAAATCAGAAAGAGCATAGCAGAGCATCTCTGGAAATGAACGCCTACTAGCTTCTTCCTACCAGCCCCAAAAGCTTGGGAACAAAGCGTGTCCAAACACGACGACACCCCAATGAAAACAGCATTTGTGAGATTGAAAGTCATGGAAGATAACGAAATAGCAGCAAGTTCATTCTTTCCTAATAGACCAACGGAGAATATGGAGACAACAGTGAATGAGTATTGTAATAGCAATGCGATGATTATGGAGACGGATGATTCCCCAATGATATTGAGTTCTGTCTTTGCATTTGTGATTTCAGTTTCTTGATCTTGGATAATGTCCCAAAATTGACCCTCACGATCAATGGAGCCGTAGGAAATGGACACGGAGTCCTCGGAACAATCTGCTTTCTTGTTGATCTTTGTGAATTCCATGGAACTAATGAGGTCTTGTTGATCTCTGATCTGGCATACTCCTCCATGATGCGATTGTTTTACTTTCCGATCTTTATCTGATTATTCTGAAATCTGGATCGAGGTGTCAAATGCAGTCATTGATAAGGAAAAAAATTCCGATGGTCGGGATTTCGCAATAATCCCACAAAATGTCTTCTCCAGCAGTTCCGATGAGATCGCAGCAAAGTCGATAAATTGGGCTGTTGGAGGTCCTGCCATCGGAAAGGACCTTTGTAGTTTTCCCACAGGTTCAAATACTCTTCAAAATGATATAAATACCCTTAAGTGTAGCATGAATTAACCATACTTATTCCCCAACCAACTAAAATAACCAAAGATGCTACCAACTCAAATCATCCATTCTTTGGCTGTTGCTCTCTTTGCAAAATACTCTGTTGCTGCTCCAGTAGCAAAGGCTGATTCACAACAAATAATCATCAATGTCGACTTTGATCAAGAAAACAGTGTTGCTCCAATTGTTTCCAAGCCAGACAGATCTCATCTGTCATTCCTTGATCAATACTTTGGTCCCATCCTAGACAATGTCGGTGCTGTTCAGGTCAATTCTGTCAATGGTGCACCAAAGAGACATCCAGAGACACCAATCACTGATCCTGTTTCATCATTATTAATCAAGGATAATTATAATTATCCAGACCAGGACGATTTAAGAGATTTAAATGGTTCAGCTGTTTTATATCGTGGTGGTGAATTTGGTGGGGTTGATACTTTTGCTCATTTACCATATGCTGAATGTTTTAACCCGGATACTTATGAATCAGAGAAATATGATATTGCTATCGTTGGTGCTCCTTTTGATTCTGGTGTTTCTTTTAGACCAGGTGCTAGATTTGGTCCTCATGGAATCAGAGCAGGTTCAAGAAGATTAGCGTCTGCTTATTCTGTCTACGATGGGGTTGATCCGTCTGGATCATGGGCTAAACTGGTTGACTGTGGTTCCATCCCTGCTACTCCTTTAGATAATAGAATTGCCTTGGATCAATTATACCGTGGTACTAGAGCTGTTGGTCGCCATTCCACTACTGAAAAGAATAAATACTCTGTTCCAAAAGTTTTCACTTTAGGTGGTGATCATACTATTACATTGCCTGCTTTAAGAGCTGCTTATGACAATTGGAATAGTACTATTGCAGTGATTCATTTTGATAGTCATTTAGATACTTGGAATCCATATTATTTTGGTGGTAATGTCACTGAATATCAATCAGTTAACCATGGTACTTATTTACATTGGGCTCATGAAAAGGGTTTATTGACACCAGATAGTAATATGCATGTTGCTATTAGAGGTCCTTATCCTGGTCCAGAAGATGTTGAACATGATATCGAATGTGGATTCGATAGAATTGTAGCTCGTGATATTGATACATTAGGTGGTGAAGTTGATAAATCTACAGGAAAAGTCAAATTAGGCTCTGATATTATTATTGAAAAGATCAAAGAAAGAGTTGGGGATAACTTGGTTTATATTACAGTTGATGTTGATTCCATGGATCCTTCTGTTGCTCCAGCAAGTGGTACTGTTGAGCCAGGTGGGTGGACTTCAAGAGAATTATTAACTGTATTGGATGGTTTAAAAGGTTTGAAAGTTGTTGGTGGTGATGTTGTTGAAGTTGCTCCACCTTATGATACTGCTGCTGAAATTACCTCTATTGCAGCCGCTCAAGTGGCAGATTCTATTATTACTTTGATGATGATTGACTCTGAGAAAGAGGACTGATTTAGTTAGTGGTTGCTTTATTAGGTACTAAAGTTCTGAAGAGTATTTTATCTTGCGACAAGACGTCCTTTCACAATACTTCTTTTGCACAATATAGCAATCAATAATGTCAACGATTGCAAACTACAAGATCCGTAGTAAGATTTAATGCCACCAATGCGGAAATCAGCTGGCGTAGTTGAGACAAAGTTAAAGATTTGATTCTGACATCTCGCTACTGAGTGCCAAATGTTTATTCTAGGATTGACTGATACACGGATCAATATCCAAATATCCAATCATAATTTTTCTTCAACGTCTTCACCAATTCTATCTAAATTAACAGAGAACTTACTCTCTCCTAATTCGAACTTGATTTCACCTTCACCAAAGACGGTTCTAGCATAGAAATCACCTTCAATTGGCTGCAAAACTAATTTGGCAGATTTACCACCGACCGCTTCATCGACACCTTCTAAAACCATCTCATCCGATTTGAACTTTGAAGTGTTGTTGTTTAGGGCTT
Source organism: Komagataea qinlingensis (assembly GCA_030563005.1). NCBI lineage: Eukaryota > Fungi > Ascomycota > Saccharomycetes > Phaffomycetales > Wickerhamomycetaceae > Komagataea > Komagataea qinlingensis. The sequence continues at coordinate 49,717 of JAKUAP010000067.1, forward strand.
CCAAGTATGCGTGAACAATATAACCAATATCAAGATCTGGTCTTCCTTTAGCTTCAGCCGCATTGTATATTCTCAAGTAGTCCGGTTCAAATGACAAGGACTCCAAACCGAGGTTTTCCTTAATCCTGTTGACTTCTTCGTTGATCTTTGGTTCATGTTGTTTGATTTCTTTTCTTTGGAGGAGCGTAAGTTTGGAGGACATCGTGGCTTAATGAACAGAAAACGCACAAAACACCCAAAGATGGAGTACGTGTTCTTATATAGGCAATAATCCCAACATCGCCTCGTGTCATTGGATCTGCGGTTTATGTGAAGCTTGAGCTGTGGTGCTCGGCCGAGACGAGTGTCAGTATAGCTCACCAGCAATTACCGTATCCACCATCAACCACCACCTCCCAAGTTCTCCCTACGAACGACTTTAAAGAGTTTTCCGTATAGCTCAGTGCGCCCCATCGATCGATTCCTTCTCCACTGAACAATGTTTTCGATCATGGACCCACTCGAAAACACCAAAGTAATCAACCCTACCGAAACTGAACTGCATTTCCACGGCCTAATCGAAGTTTCATTGGGGAATTGTCCCACAGTTATATTCATTGATGTTTTGATCACCGAGATACCCCATCGAGCACAACTTTCCCACTAGCTCAAAAAACACCTGGTAAATAAGGTCTGGAAGTAACACCATTGAGTCCATTCAGGATTCCACTAGAATTTCAGTATTTATCTTCTATAATGTTGAGAAGTGCAACAGTTTTTCAGTTACAAGTATGATGAACATTATGACTCAATTGATATTGATTCTATCTCCGCCTTAATAATAACAAAATAAAAAATTCAACTTATTTGAAGTGAAGTGATTGAGATTGGAAGGAAGTCTTGAGAATCCCACAAAGGAGTCATATAAGATATCTCTTATTGAGATTCATAAACGATAAACACGGTATTTACAAATTACAATAAAGAACTCAGGTACTGAAGATGAAACTTATAAAGGCAGATTGGTGTAGGGGCTTTAAGGCCAAATTCCAACCAGCAGATATCTATGTAAATGTACCATCATTGGATGCTATAAGGTTATTTATAAGTTTACTTGCAACCTTCAAATATGAGATGAGACAGTGTGATGTTAGTACAGCTTTCCTGCTCCCCAGACTACCCTATGCCTTGTTTTTTTTTCGAAACTTCCATTCACTGAATAGTAAACTTGATAAGTCAATTTATGGGTTAATTAAATCTTCGAATTTGTTCCATCTGTTTATGACAGAAAAAAAATAGAAAAAATTATGCGTCCAGGACTACTCAAACATAAAGAAAAAGGCCTGGTCTGGTGATTTTCTGCTTGCTGGGAGAAACAATAATTATACAAATGATTATTAATGAGCTAAGCAAGGAAATTGAATTAGAAAACATGGGACAGTAAAAGATATTCTTTTCATTTTCAATCAATAGAAAGAAGGGCGATCATATCAAGTTCAACAAAGATTGAAAACAGACACAAAATGATGTGAATGGATACATATAGAAACAACTAGCATATCAACTTTTTAGGGGCTTAAAATGCTTGATCCTCAGATCCAGAATAATTAGAGGTACTTTTCCATTCTAGACACACTTCTAGATAGAATGTATAGAGGATAATCCAAATAATCCAAATAATCCATACTAAAGGGCTAAAGGGAATCAGATAACAGACTCAGAACTGTATTTGTACAAATAGGGATTATCCAAACCATCAAACGTTTTGACCATATATAATGATTTAGATGTTGGAACATGATGTATTGTTGAAATTAGAGTGTGCTTTAGTTGTCATGTTGCTATTTCAAGTTTTTCGTGTCAAATTATTACAGCAACTGGTAACTAGTGTGAGTACTGACCAATATAGATGAAAATGATCTTAATGATTTACAATCTCTCATTTAAAGCAATGACATTAGTCTTCATGATATCTTCAAATCATATGATAGCATTTTCATTAATATAGATTATAAAAAATTAATAAATAAATATAATAAATTTGATTTTTCTTTATTTAATAATGAGTTTAAAAGAAGATTCTCAACATTGGTCTTCATAAACAAGTATACCTCAGTTGCAAAAGGGTTAATGAAAGTTTTTCAACTTTTGAAAAAAAAATACTTGCAACATGGTTATAAGAACATCTATCAACATGAGATCAAGCTTTTAAAAGAGATCAATGAGTTCAATGTTGCTGCCGTTAATGAGAAGAGAAGTGAAGAAGTAATACCAGTCCCTGAGGTATGGCTTGTTGGTGATAAGTTCAATTTGTTCTTTTCATCTTGCGAACTCAATGGGCCACTTGGATTTTACTTTATTATGAATGGGATAAAGCAAGATGATACTTGGGAAAATGTTCTTCCATTAAAACAAAGTATAATTAATGAAGCCAAAGATAATATTGAGAGAATGATAAGGGTGCTACACATAAAACACGATGATAATGAATTAAGAAACTTGGTTTATAGTGGTAACAAGATTTTCTTTTTAGACTTTGGATTTAGTTACAAAATCAAATATTTGGATTCAATCGAAGAACTTGTTGAAGAAGACCGGGAACAACTTCAAAAATTGCTTTGAAAAAATAAATCCTTAAAATTTTGTTGAGACGTCTTCCGATGAATAACTCCTCCAATGGTTAATGATAAATGTTTAATAGTTCGTAATTAAATGCTTTTTTATATGTCACTTTTGAGGATTGGCCGATGACGTCATTGAATGTTCGGCGAAATGGTAGGGACACGGAATCAGTACAACTTGCATTCAAACAGTGGAGACATATTGGCTTCTTCCTTGCCGTAACACTGTATTCAATGGTGGGCGCTGTAGTTGTCCATTTTGATTTGCCCTTCTTGAATTATATTATCCTCATGCTTCTTATTGGCAATATTTGATTTGGAATGACACTTGAAGAACAAGAAGGCAGACACAGTTGATATGTTTTTCGAACCTGATATTAACGATGCATAGTTTATGATAGTCAAGTAGATGCTAACTGAATAAGAGATTAAGTGGACCCAGTAGAAGGGATGTGCACAACGCTACAGAGCTACAGATAAGCCGTGTATCCTGTGCTGGGGGTTATAAGTGCTGTTACTATCAGCACTAAAAGGGAAGGAAATCAATCTAGATGTTATCACAAGGGATCACTGCATTTCTATGACTTATCCATTTGGTACTCATCATATATTGAATTAATGATACCTATATATTTGAGTTGCGAAAATATCTGTTGGAATAATGAAGCATTTTCAGGGGGTTCAGAAATTTAAATATTCGATTTAATCAAAATTATAAGAAGAGAAGATTCAAAGCTCTCATGGTTGTTGGGAATACTCATGATTAAATCATCATCTGTGATATCATCCTTCTCTTTAGCAATTTAAGCAACCTTATTATCTCAGATACCCATCCTTTGCTTATTGCCCTTCATCAAAGAACTTTATTTGATTGAGATCATTTAAAATCTTTTTTATAATCTAAAAATAATGCAAGAAGTTAAAAATAATATGATGGACAACTCCAATACATGAAATCAAAAGCCCAACAAGATCAAATGCCATAGCGCACCATCCAAATTTCATTAAACGGCAATTTTTAGTTACCCCCAAATTCCAGGAAGAGAAATCAACCCAACCACCAATGTAATCCATTGAGCTAATCCGATTGCAGTGAAAATAGTCCACGTAAATAGTTCTGGTTTCTGGGTCAGGTAACCACAATATTCAACCACTGTTAGGGCAAAAAAAAATAACAGAAATGACACATATACCGTTGAAACCGTTTATAAAATTTCCTGTGTTCAAGCCAGATGATCCATTCACTGTTGGCTCAACACGGAGGCCACCAGCTTGATAACTTGAGGCTAATATACCAATAATATCAGGTGTAGAGCGTGCTTCTGCAGGAGTGCACCCACTTGTGTGAGAAATTTGGGCTGGAAAATATCATAGGATAATCTCCCGAACAGGACCCTCACAGAGCAAACCTGCAAGTTGGTATTTACCATCACATGCTTTTGTTTGAAAACACAGTTGAAACCTCCATGTGTATCCATTTCCCGGAATTCCGGTGCTCGTGGCCCGAGTCAGATCCCAAAATCAATTTCCCATCGCATTCTTTTTCCCTTCTCCTTTCCAGAACAACAACAACAACAAACACAAACACAAACCACCAGAAATGTCCCTCATCGACGGCAAGCTCATTGCCCAGCAGATCAGAGCGCGCATCCACGCGGAGGTCGCCGAAATCGGGTCCAAAGATGCCGCGTTCAAGCCCTCTTTATACATCATCCAAGTCGGTGCCAGACCGGACTCCTCCACCTATGTCAAAATGAAGTTGAAAGCTGCCAGTGAGGCCAACATCTCATGTGTTGCCAAAGTATTGGATGAGAATGTCACCCAGAAGGAAATCTTGAACCAGATTGAGGAATTGAACAATGATAAATCTGTCCATGGTATCTTGGTTCAATTACCTTTACCTGCGCATTTAAACGAATCTGAAATCACTGCCTCTGTTTCTGCTGATAAAGATGTTGATGGGTTTGGTCCTTACAATGTTGGTGAATTATATAAGAAGAACGGTTCTCCGAAATTCATTCCATGTACTCCAAAGGGTATTGTGGAATTGTTAGTCAATTCAGATGTTCAAATCGAAGGTTCTAATGTTGTTGTCTTGGGAAGATCTGAAATCGTTGGTGCTCCAGTCGCTACTTTGTTAAAGAATTTGCATGCTACTGTCACTACATTACATTCCAAATCTAAAAACATTGAAAATCATTTGAAATTAGCAGATATTGTTATTGCTGCCATTGGTAAACCTCAATTCATCAAAGGTGAATGGTTAAAACAAGGCGCTGTGGTTATTGATGTCGGTACTAATTTCATTGATGATTCAACTAAGAAATCAGGTTCAAGAATGGTTGGTGATGTTGATTTTGAAAGTGCATTACCTGTTGTTTCTAAAATCACTCCTGTTCCAGGTGGAGTTGGTCCAATGACCGTCGCTATGTTATTAGATAACACTATTATCTCTGCGAAAAGACACTATGAATTGAACTCTAAAGGTGAAAATTATTTCAATAACCCATTACAATTGAACTTAAAGAAACCAGTTCCTTCAGATTATCAAATTTCTAAAGACCAAACTCCAAAGCATATCACTGAAGTTGCTCTTGAATCAGGTATCTTACCAAAGGAATTAGAACCATATGGATCATTTAAGGCCAAAGTCAAATTAGATTTATTAGATCGTTTACAAAACAAGAAAAATGGTAAATATATCTTGGTGACAGGTATCACTCCAACTCCATTAGGTGAAGGCAAATCCACCACCACTGTTGGTCTTGCTCAAGCCCTTGGTGCTCATTTAAACAAGCGTGCATTTGCTAATGTTAGACAACCATCAATGGGTCCAACTTTTGGTATTAAAGGTGGTGCTGCTGGTGGTGGTTATTCTCAAGTTATTCCAATGGATGAATTCAATATGCATGTCACTGGTGATATCCATGCTATTTCAATGGCTAATAATTTATTGGCTGCTGCTATCGATACTAGAATGTTTCATGAATCTACTCAAAAGGATGGTCCATTATATAGAAGATTGGTTCCTGCTAAAAAAGGTGTTAGAACTTTTACTAAATCAATGTTGAGAAGATTAGAAAAATTAGGTATTAATAAAACAAATCCTGATGATCTAACAGAAGATGAAATTTCTAAATTTGTTAGATTAGATATTGATCCAGAAACAATCACATGGAGAAGAGTTGTTGATTGTAACGATAGATTCTTAAGAGGTATTACTATTGGTGAAGCGCCAACTGAAAAAGGTCACATTAGAAAAACAGGTTTTGATATCTCTGTTGCTTCTGAATGTATGGCTGTCTTAGCTCTTGCCAATTCATTATCAGATATGCGTGAAAGATTGGGTAAGATTGTCATTGGTGCCTCTAAAGCAGGTGAACCAATTACTTGTGAAGACATTGGTGCTGCTGGTGCATTAACTGCATTATTAAAAGATGCTATTAAACCAAATGTTATGCAAACTTTAGAAGGTACTCCTGTTTTCATTCATGCTGGTCCATTTGCTAATATTTCAATTGGTGCTAATTCAGTGCTTGCTGATAAAATGGCTTTGAAATTAGCAGGTACTGATGAATCTAATCCAAATGATCAAGAAGGTTATGTTGTTACTGAAGCTGGGTTTGATTTTACAATGGGTGGTGAAAGATTTATTAATATTAAAGCCAGATCTTCAGGATTAACCCCGGATGTTGTTGTTATTGTTGCTACTGTTAGAGCATTAAAAGTTCATGGTGGTGGTGCTGAAGTTAAAGCTGGTGCTCCATTACCTGCTGAATATTTGACTGAAAATGTTGAAATTTTAGAAAAAGGTTGTCAAAATTTACAAAAACATATTGCTAATGCTAAACAATATGGATTACCTGTTGTTGTTGCAATTAATAAGATGTCTTCAGACACTGATAAAGAGCATGAAGTTATTAAAAAAGCTTCGTTAGAAGCAGGTGCCATTGATGCTATTGTTTCAAACCATTGGGAAGAAGGTGGTAAAGGTGCTGTTGATTTAGCTAAAGGTGTTATTGAAGCTTCAAATGCTCCAAAGGATTTCAAATTCTTGTATGATTTAGAAGATACTGTTGAAAATAAGATCTTGGCAATTGCTCAAAAGATGTATGGTGCTGCTGAAATTGAATTATTACCAGAAGCTGCTAAGAAGATTGAATTATACAAGAAGCAAGGATTTGATAAATTACCTATTTGTATTGCAAAGACTCAATACTCTTTATCTCATGATGCTAATTTGAAAGGTGTTCCAACTGGATTCAAATTCCCAATTAGAGATGTTAGAGCTTCTATTGGTGCTGGTTATTTATATGCTTTAGCTGCTGAAATTCAAACTATTCCAGGTTTACCAACTCATTGTGGTTTCATGAATGTTGAAGTTAATGAAGATGGTGAAATTGAAGGTTTGTTCTGATGATAAAAGAGATGTGTCTCCTATTTAGATTATAATATAAGTTGAAAAATTGATTATTGTAAATTAACACGTTGAATACGCAAAGCCTTATATTTGGTTAGCATTAGTATCAAGATATGATGATTATCACCATAATAATTCCACTAATGTTGGTTGTCTCGTCGATCGGTACGTTATCAGGAGTTCAGGAAATCCGTTAGGTTAATGATTAATCGCGGTATTGTGTCTTGTCTGTTGCATTTTATACTGGTGAGGAAGTTGGAGCAATCATGCTATTCGGCATAGGCTTTCTCTTCCATGTCGTGGTCGCCTTCTTACTTGAACTGAATATTTCAGGTGTCTCAGACTATTTAGCCTGTTTATTGATAAGAATCTTCAAGAGAAATTACAGAGAATGGAAAGAATTGGTGGAAGAATTGAAGGAAGATTAACAGCAATCATCACATAACAGAGATTTGATGAAGGGTATGTTTTGGTTGTTGGGGTATGCTCATGATGTACGAAAGTGGTAAAATTTAACTGCGCAAGTGTTCGGAGTTGCTGGCACCTCTGCTCTATTTTAATCATTACTTCATTAAATATACAAAACACTCTATAATTTCTAGGACCACTCCTCTATCCCACAATCCTTGATCACAAATCTCTTATATTTCAACATTTTTACTTTACAACTATCTTTTTTCCTCATTTGTTTTCTTTTAAAATCAATGGCTTCATCAAAATAGAAAAATAACTTTTCGTATTTTCTCATACTTGAGAACTTCATTTCACAATCTTCATCCCATGGCAAACAAACCAACCCTTTCCAACCTTTAAATCGTTGTAAAGTCTCCAGTCTGATTAATTCTTTATTACTTATAACACGATCTTCAACAGCAATGGAGATACAGCGGGCTATTTTGAAATCTGTATCAAACCTTAAAAATCTATGCTTATTCATGAACACAAATAAGAACTGTTCTAATTCTAATCTTAATCTAAATACGTGTTTTCTCTTCTCTTTCATATCTTTAGCAACACCAATTTGTGCATATTGTAATGTGAAATTGACTAATCTTGGACCAATATACGGTTTAATGATTTCAAAAGGGATAGACTCACATGAATTTTCATTATCAATACACCATTTCAATAATTGATTTGTATTAAATCTTGGATCTGATAAGAATTTGATATCTTTGTTGACACTATGATGATCCTTGTGAATAAATATTCTTGTCTTGAAATCAAATACTTTTTTCAACAGTTTAGGAACCTTATCAATTTCATTAATTTTATAAAAATTGATCTGTGTGGAGTTTAGTTCAATGATACATAGATGCCATTTCCATTCAGTCATTGCTATTGATGGTGATTTCAGTTCTTGTTTGTATATAACAAGATCATATTTGTGTAATGAAGGTGCATAGGATGGTAGTTCTTCTTCGATGGGGATTATTGGTGATGAAGATCTGGAGTATGAAGGAAGTTCATCTGTCATTTTGATATGTCTCTTTATATTGTCCAACTTCTTTATTGGATTGAAGTTCGATCTTTGATAACCAGCAGCACCCTCTGTTTATATAAATGCAGTTTCAACTGGTGGTGGGATCACCGGCCTGAAAGGGAATTTATCCGGAAAGGACATCCGAATTTGGAACGGTGATTGGTTGCAGCAGACGTGAAACAACACAGTCGGGCCGTCTGCTCATTGGGTGGAATCCTGGTGGTGTGGCATATACTGTTGTACGCTTTCCATTACTGTTCTGTCCGTGTGTTTTTCCCAGTTTTTGCATAGTACTCGGTTGATGTTAATACACGTAATCTGACACAAAAAAGAACAGTCCACGTGACATAACCAAATCAGGAAATATTCGCTTAAGTTATGTCTATTTGGCACTATGGACTTTCAGGTCTAACACTTGGCTTGTAACGAAATAATATAAAAGGGCCAATTTGCAACTATGTATTTAGCAACCTCACATACCTAAGAGTTTATTCAAGATGGTCAGAGCGTTAGGATATAACTACACTGTTCAGACACTGGACAGGCCATGAAAATGGTGAAACTGATGATCCCTGGACAGAGATCACGTGCACAAATCCGAGTCGTGGTTAGATCCGATGGTCCAGGTTTAGGATTCGAATCTCCAACCTCGGCAGAAATCAAAGACAATGAAAAGTAAACAAAATGGAGAAATGGCAGCAAAATCTATATAAGAAAACAAACATCACCGGCTCTCCACGATTTAGCATCGACTACTAAAGAAAGGTTATGCTCCACCGCAGAATGTTCAGTGCGTTGAAACAAATCACAAACCTGGAAAAGGCCCTTGAGATCCAGCAGATCCAGGAAAACGTCTTCACCAACACCCAGCAACTGTATGTTCCGTTAGGTGCGCGTGGTGTGTTTGGAGGTTGTATTGCTGCTCAGTCGCTTTATGCTGCCATTAAGACTGTTCCGGATGTGTTTGTGCCACATTCGTTGCATTCGTACTTCATACTGAACGGAAATGCAGAGGAAAAGATCCAGTATAAAGTGGAAGTGTTGAGGGATGGGAACTCGTTTAGTTCAAGACAAGTCAAGGCATATCAAGGTGATAGATTGATCTTTACACAGAACGTGTCATTTACAAATACCGTGCCTAAGAGACCATTGGTGGATCAGTTGACACATTCAAAGAAATATCCTAATCATGTGAACATTGATGATCATAAACCTGCTTTGGATGTTGCTTCAGAATCAAAACAATTGAATGGGAGTGTTCATCAGAAATCTTATGAAAAAAGTGAATTTATGAAAAGATATGAACTGGGATCTGTGGAACATTTATTACCTGATGATTTCTTTGATGTTCCTGATGAAAATCATCCTAATTATGCGAAAGATCCAGATGAAATAGATATTAATCTTTTTGTAAGAGTTCAGGAATTGATTAAAGATCCTAAATTTCATTATGTTGCAATGACTTATTATTCAGATGCTTTGTTTTTAATCACTTCAATGAAATTCCATAATAGAGCTTTGAACAGTCAAATCATGTCTGTTAGTTTAGATCATGTTATTTATTTCCATAAACAATTCAATTCTAATGTTTGGCAATTATTTCATATCTTACATCCAAGATCAGGAAATGCTAGAAACCTCATGCATGGTGAATTTTATGATAATGATGAATTGATAGCTACTGTGGTGCAAGAAGGTTATGTCGTCATTGATGGAGACACTAATAAGAAGAAGAATGTATTGAAGCAGAGCAAGTTATAGATAATTTTACATTTAATCTTCATACCATATCAAAGACCATTTTACTAGATTTGAAAAGAGGGGTTCTACAGTACCACCGAGTGCAATGAATATGGTCTTCTATTTTCCTGTGCACAGTTAACCCTTCAGATAATTCTAATTTTGTGTGATTCTACCAGCTAGTCTGGCTATTCGTTTGTCAATACGATTTTGTTCCTTTTGAATGATCTGTAGTTTGTATTGACTAGTACATCAGATTAGTTCCTTAAGCATACAAATATTGCTTCTCTCCTTTTCAAACAAACACCTCATACGTCAACCATGCAAAGACATATCCCTCACTGATGACTTCCCGCACATGGTGCATCACAATTTCTTTCGTTGTTGTTCAACCTATGATGATGGCTGATCAGAACCATTCCAACCGTTAGGGCATACACTGCCGCAATTGATATACACACTAGAAACCTGGAAAGCGATTCGTCCTCAGAGATAGCGGCCATATTGATTAAATCTTTGATAGTACTTCTTGTGTTGATAGAAAATGTAGAAACTAGGGAAAAACCAATCGTTTATCAAGTAATAGGATCGACGACGACCACATGACCGTCAAAAAAAATAATCTTGAAAATGATCTACGGAATATTTTTTGACTGAGAATCTGCATAGCACGAGTACAAAAGATCGTCCATGCATGCCTCACTTGATCGCCAGTCAAGTATGGATAGATAGAGCGATTACGAGGCCATATGCGGCATGCCAAGATCTGCAATTTATGACTGTTGTGCCAAGAACTCAAATTTGACAGGGCACGTCCTCTAAGATAGTCTACATAAGTGATAAGTCCCATGTCGTTATATATAACTGAAACTTATGCATAGACTGTATAGGCTTGAGAATGAGAAATCTGTAGATTTTATTTCATAAGAGATTTGCAAAAATTCAGTCAACGAGCTTAGAGCATTAATGAATGGATTCAGAAACGCTCATCAGTTCGATTGATTGTCTCTTGAATTTCCAATCGATCAAGTAGATAATAATCATGATAACCTCACGTGATATAACAAATCACCAACCCATCATTTAATTGTTTGAGTTTCAATGTTGTAACCGTTTGAACTTCCCATGCTATGACATGCGCTATTTTCCACTACATTCATAATTGTCAAGAATTCTTATTCATCATATCGAAAATTGCATTGTACTTATACAATCATAATCGTGATTCATATAGCTATTTAAAACCATGTTCAGATAACCATTTGTTAACATCTCCATCATCTCTTTTAACCCATTTAGCTTTAGATTTAATAGTATCTAAACTTTGTGCTAAACCTTGATCAAAACCCTTTGTAGATTTAGTTTCAAAAAATTTAGAAATTTCTTCAATCTTGGATTCTGATGTGAAACCAGATGTGGCAACACTAACAACTGATCCCAACATTGATAAACCTGGTGGTAATCTCTTGGTGACTTCATCCCAATTGATTTGAACCCATCCCCATAAGGCTTCAATACCTGCTTTGTGAGCACGTAAACCTTGCATTGGAATATAAATATCTTGAGATCTAACAGTACCATCAAATAAGTAACCTAAAGTTCTTTCAATTAATTTAGAATCTTCAAATCTACCTAATGATCTTAATGCTGTGATTTTTTCATCAACTGAAATTGGATTGTTATAAATCTTGTAGATTTCTTCATATTCTTTTTCACCACCATTTCTTGCAACTGTATTGAAAACTGAAGCTCTCAAGTTTGGATGAATAGCTTTCTTATCACCTTTGATATATTTAGCAAATGATTCTAATGCTGCTTTTTCAACAACTTGATCCTTTGAGGCAGAAGCAGAACCATATAAGGTTGATTTCAATCTTTGTTCTAAGAATGAATCAGATTCTTTAAATTCCCAACCTAATGCATGAGTCTTTTCAGAAACTAATGATCTAGTAAAAGCATTCAAAGCTTCCAAGGTTTCTTTATCTTCAAAGACCCAAGCGGCTTTAATAGCAGCAACTCTAGTTAAGATTTCATCCCAAACAACAAAGTTGGATTCATTCTTCCATGAGTTAACTAAGGTTAATAAACTTGAAGTTGATTGGTAACCAGAAGTTGATAAAGCAGCAGCGTCGGCAACTAAACCAGCACGATCTTCAACTGATAATAAACCTTCTGAACCAGCTTTGCCTAACTTTTCCCAACGTGAAACTGGGTATGAAGTTCTATAAATACCAACTTGATCAGCATTTAATTTATAGAAATCTAAACCATTTTCTAATTTCAAGGTTTTTTCTCTTGAATCTAAAACAATTGATTCATCAATAGAATCTTTAGTTTTCAAACCTAAGAACACTGGGTAAATAGTTTCATCTTCTTCTGGTTTAACATCACCAGTGGTTAAGTAACGGTTTTGTTTAACATGAACCTCATTGGTTTCTGGGTTTTCAGTAACAGTAATAACTGGGAAACCAATCTTCTTAGTCCAAACATCCATAACTTTAACAACATCTTTACCTGAAGCTTCAGATAAGGCTTCCCATAAATCAGAAGTTTGAGTGTTACCATATTTATGTTTCTTTAAATAATTGGAAACACCTTTAATGAAAACATCTTCACCTAACCAACGGGAAATCATTTTCAATAATGAAGAACCCTTAGAATATGAAATAGCATCAAAGATTTGATTGATTTCATCAGCTTTCTTGACTGGGACTTCAATTGGATGAGAAGCTCTCAAGGCATCTAAAGCCAAAGCATGCTGCAAAGAATCAGTAACATATTGTTCCCAAACTTTCCAATCTGGATAAAATTCATTACATGAGAACCATGACATCCAAGTAGCAAAACCTTCGTTTAACCATAAACCTTCCCACCAGTCCATAGTAACTAAGTTACCAAACCATTGATGAGCCAATTCGTGTTGGACAACTTCAGCAACTCTTTGTTTAGTAGCTAAGTTTGAATTTTCTTCATCGAATAATAAATCAACGACTCTGTAGGTGACCAAACCCCAATTTTCCATGGCACCAGCACTGAAATCAGCAATGGCAACATTATCAATTTTTGGCAATGGATATTCAATACCAAAAGTCTTTTCAAAGAAGGCTAAAGTCTTGGCAGTTAAATCAGCAGAGAATTGACCTTGCTTTTCTAAACCTGGAGTAGCATAAACTCTGACTGGGATTCTGAATTTATCCGATTCAACATATCTTAAATCACCAACAATGAAGGCAACTAAATAAGTAGACATTAATGGAGTTGAGTTGAAAACAGTAGCTTTTCTACGATCTTCTAATTCTTTGACTTCTTTAACATCCATGTTGGATAAGGCAGTTAAGTTCTTGTCAGAAATCAAAGTGATATCAAAGACAGCTTTCAAGGCAGGTTCGTCAAAGGATGGGAAAGCACGACGACAATCAGTAGGTTCCATTTGAGAGGTGGCTAAGTATTTCTTTTCGCCGTTTTCTTCATATGATGATCTGTAAAAACCTGCCATGTTATCATTCAAAGTACCAATGAACTTCAATTCTAAAGTGATTTGAGTACCCTTCTTGAAAGTTTCTTCGAATTTGAAAGTGACAGTTTGTTGCTCTTCATTGAACAAAGTGTCTTTAGCTGCAACGTTATTGATTGAGGCAGATTCGATATCTATTTCCAAAGTGTTCAGAGTAACATAATCAGTGTCTTCGTTGACAGCGAGATCGATCTTGACTTGACCGTTGAATTTAAAAGTGGATAAGTTTGGGTCAAGAGTCAAGTCATATCTCAATGGTTTGACGTTGACTGGTAGGACTTCTCTTCCTGGAACGCTGTTTCTGTGTTAGTTTTGCGACTCTGCCTAAAGATAAGGTTTATCTGAAGATGGTTGGTATTGGGCTGATACTTGCCTTCCAGGGAAATTGCGACAGTTAAAAGAGACAGCAGCATAAACACGGGCCTGGTAATCCATCGTTTGCTGATTGAGTCATTATAATCTGGCCAATTGCGTCTGTTTGGTGGCAAGTATCAGCAGCGAACTCCGGGGAAAGTGGAGGTACTTACATGGTGGAGTTGAGGGCGCTCATTCTGGCGTGTCTGTGTGCGGCGTGCGAGTGGTGGCGGACGGCAGCTGGCGGCAATTGACGTTGTGGAAGGAAGTTTGTGGTGAGAGTTGGTTTTGTGGACGGGGACGAGTGGGTTTTTATAGTGCGGATTGCCAGATTTGGGAACGGAGCATTGCGCGTCCAGTTCAGGCTGTGTGGGCGCAGCAGCGTGGGTATGGCGACTCGTGCTGGACAGAACATCTTCAGGCGGTGCTTTGGATGGCTTTCAGTGTGGTTCTCTGCCTGGCTTTGGGACTTCAGTGGGATTCAACTTTTCTAGGCAAGAGAATAGCCTTGTCTTTGCCAATGTTAACGGCATCAGTGCCTATTTTTCCACCTGGAGCCCGATTCGGAAGGGACTACGCGTTAAAAGGGTTACCCGGTGATTTAATATTGCGAACCGAAAAAGTGACTATCAAACGAAGTCCATGCATGGCACATACGCCACTTCGAATCTCTAAATCACCCACAAAATGGTACGTGTGTCATCAATGATATGTAGTATATCACTGGACTTCCCGATACTAACCACCGTTTCCAAAGGTCGCTACCGGATTACCAGAAGGATGGACTATTAGAAAGTCCAAAACACACAACAGAGAGTACTTCTTTAAAGAGGCCACCAAGGATTCACAATGGGAACCTCCAGCGGGGACTGACCTCGAGCAACTCGCCAAATACAAATCCCAATCCAAAGTCCGTGCCTCTCATCTCTTGATCAAACATAGTGGGTCCAGGCGTCCCGCCTCTTGGAAATCAGACAAGATCACAAGATCCAAAGAAGGAGCTATTGAGATACTAAAGAGCCATTTGAAGAGAATCCAGGATGGTGAAGTTACATTATCTGAGATTGCCACTACTGAAAGTGACTGTTCTTCAGCTAAAAGAGGTGGTGATTTAGGATTCTTCGAAAGAGGTCAAATGCAACCTGCCTTCGAAAATGCCACTTTTGATTTGGAAATCGGTCAATTGAGTGATATCATTGAAACAGATTCAGGTGTCCATATCATCGAAAGAACCGGTTAGTTTCTTCTTCTATACTTCTTAGTGATATTTTGGTAAAGTAAATAGTGCCTACTGATTAATTAGTAAACAGTCCTTAACTATGGGGTAACCATGACAACAGTTTCAATTGTTTTCATTTCAGGAATCTCGAAAAACGTAGAAAACGAAAACAATACGCGCTTGCACAAAACGCCTGAGATCTCTTCAGAAACCCGCAACAATCGGAGAATGGCAGAGGACGGGGTCGTGGACTTCGATCTGATAGAGAAGCACAAGGAAAACATCGCACCCCTGAAAGAGGGACACTCTGTTTTGGCCTTGAAAGAAGCCTTTTCTACCCATCATGACCAATTAAAGTCAAAACAATTGGAAGAGAGATCCAAGATCGAGGAGGCATTGAGCAACATTGATGAGTTAGATGACCCACTACAGTCGTATTTGGACTACATACAGTGGATAACGAGGAACTTTCCCTCTGGAATCTCAATGGAGAGTGGGTTGGTTCAAGTGCTGGAGAGATGTACTTCGGAATTCAGAGATGCTTCCTATTATAAGAATGATCCAAGATATTTGAAAGCTTGGTTAAGTTATGCTAAATACAGTGAGAATCCAAGAGATATATTTGTTTATTTGGCAAGAAAGGAAATAGGGAAATCATTAGCTACTTATTATGAAGAATATGCCAATTATCTTGAATCTAATGAAAGAAATCTACAAGCTGATAAGGTCTACAAAGAAGGTATCAAACAAAGGGCAAGACCATTCAATAGATTAGAGAGAAGGTATCAAGAATTTGAGAAAAGATTACAACAGAAGAACATTGAGAATGAACCACAATCGCCTGTTTTCCCATCAAGATCTGCCCTATCTCTCAAAAGTGGTGGTGGTTCTCTATTTTCAACTCATGAAGAATCTGTCACAGCATCAAGACCACAAAAGAGAAAATTAGAAGTCTTCACCGAATCTGAAGATGTTGACTCAAATGAACTAAGGACTGGTGGTTGGGATAGTCTTGGCTCAACAAAATTCAGAAATAAAGAGAATAAATTGGAAGCTAAACCATGGGCTGGTGAGGTGATGAAACAAAATGGATTTAATAAAACATTGATTAATAAAATATCTGTCTTCCAAGATGATTCAATTACCTCAAATGATGATCCAGTTTATAAAGTTATTGAAAATCCAGGAAAGAAACCAGAAAAAATCGATATGAATTTTGATTTGTTATACACTGAACATGAAGAGTTTTGTATTCAAGAAGTTTATGCTATGATGTTGAATAACAATCAAAAGAGAAATCAACAAATCCATCAGAAACAAGAAAGACAGCATGTATTATCTCCACAATTCAAATCATTAGTTCCAAGAACAGAAACTCAACAAAGCCCCATAAGATCTAGTGACATTCACCCTCATATTCAAACAACAACACCAATTCATAAGAAAAATGATCATCAGAACTCTACGATCCATCTGAACATGGAGAAACTCAAAAAAAGAGCATCACCAACAGCAACTTTCTTTACTAAAGAAGCTAAAGACGAGATTTATTCAATGTTTAATCAAAAGCCAGCATCAAAAGATCAAATCGAAGATGAAGATGATCAATTCATATATGATGATCAAACAGAACAATTCAATCAATTGGCTAAACAAAATCTAAATGAATTGACTGAGAATGTTGATGATTTAGAGATCAAGAAGCAGCAATTATCCATTAATGAACTGTCGATCAGTGAATACGCTATTAATCCAGCAGACGAATCTTTACAATTACTATTGTTGAATGATTTGAAAATTCCCATTGATACATATGATGGATTTTATCAATATTCAAATGATATGACTATGATTTCACATTTGAAGAAAAGCTTGAATCTGAAACAGAAGAATCATGTATTTATTGAATTTAAGGCTAATGGGAATACTTTTAATCTGAAATCTTTATTAGGTGAAGGTGGATATGCTTGTGTCTATTTAGCTGAAGGAATGAATGGGAAATTTAAGGCAATTAAGGCGCAAAGACCATCTAGTCCCTGGGAGTTTTATATCTTGAGACAAATCGAACAAAGATTAAAAGGATCTAATGTTTTGAAATCTATTATTAAAGCAGATGAAGTTCATATTTATAAAGATGAAAGTTATTTGGTTTTGGATTATTTAAAACAAGGGACAATTTTGGATATTGTGAATCTTTATAAAACAGTTGGTAGAAAAGTTGATGAGGTTTTAGCAATTTTCATAACTATTGAATTGTTGAAAGCTATTGAGAATCTTCATGATATTGGTATATTACATGGTGATTTAAAACCAGATAATTGTATGTTGAGATTTTCAGATTATGAAGATTTGAATAATTTGAATAATTGGAAATCAAGAGGGATTAAATTAATTGATTTTGGAAGATCGATAGATATGAAATTGTTTCCAAAGAGTATTCAATTTAAATCAAATTGGAAAACAGATAATCAAGATTGCCCAGAGATGAGAAATAATCAAACATGGAATTATCAAGTTGATTATTTTGGGATTGCGAGTATTATCCATACGTTATTATTTGGTACTTTTATTGAAAGTGAATTCAATGGTGATAGGTACGTGTTAAAGAATTCTTTGAAAAGATATTGGAAACAAGGTTTATGGATTCCTTTGTTTGATCTGTTGATGAATTCAACAAGTTTTGGAAATTTACCGATCACTAATGAATTAGCCCAACATAGATTGAGATTGGAGAGATGGTTAAGTGAAAATAATTCGAATTTATTGGGTATTATAAGGGATATTGAAACTGGATTGAGATAATTAAGGAAGGGATGGGAATGTGTATATGTGAGTTTAGTTTAATAAGTATATGTATTCTACAATTGCCTGAGTTTCTTCTTTTATTTGTCTCTTGATTCTCCCTATCAATAATCAGTATATAATATGAAGCGATTACCAATTTTACAGACCTAATACCTTCATCTAGGGGAGTATTCTTAACGAACAACTGGCCCTTCGTTGCATACTGTTCAAACATTTTGAACCGTTAGTTTGGTACAGGGAGTTCCTATTCCCTCTTGTTATTAGTTGATATTACTACATTTGGCAACTACTCAACCATTTAGTTCCTTACTTCATTTTATTACAGAGCGTGGCAAATACACGGTTATATACATATATATACAATTAATCTTAGATTGTTGCTATTCACTTTTGATTCCTACTATGCATACGTGTCTGTTAACAAATCACTTCATCAATCAGTAGTTATCTGGAAACAAAATCCCAGTACCGCACCGAATAACGGTCTCACTTCCTACTTCTCATCTGCAAACAGCAAAATTCAGTGGCATCTGCAGATAGCGCAAGACGCCTGAGTCACGGTATCACTTTGCATGCCGTTTGCAGATGAATAGCTTTGTGGTGGTCAAACTCAAGGTGTTTGTGTGAAACAGGTTGTCAAAGCGTTTAATGAATTATGTAATGTCTGTTGTACAAATACAGTTTGGATTATGTGTTTGGATTAAGTTTGGTTTTAGATCAATC
>JAKUAP010000068.1:0-66402 GCA_030563005.1 Komagataea qinlingensis
GGGGCGGCCAAAACTGAGCGCTTTTTGCGGTTGGCGCAGACCACGATTTTCTCGCGTGGGAAAACTGACCTTTTTGCGCATGTTTTGTTTCGCAGGTTTTGTATGTGTCAGGTCGTTGCTTCACGTGCTGACGTTTCCCCACTGCGCGTAAATCGTGGTCTGGTCGCGCGTGTTTGTTGTGTTTTCAGATTTACGCCTACGGATTGTGCACTGTGTAAGTCTGGGTCATAGTGCTTGGATTTACACGTGTGTGTGTAAACCCCAGCACTCCCCACAGGGCAACCTGCCCATACAAAAATCCCCTTTTCAAAACACGCCCGTTTTCTGAAGCGTAATTTTCAAAACCGCGCAAGTGCCAAAGCAACGCAATCGAGTGGCAATTTTGCCATTCCCTCAATTCATATTTAAAACACGCCCATTTCCCACTTTTTCTCATCCCCTGAATTATAATAACAACTATCAACAAATAATATAATCAACAATGTCCGGTAGAGGTAAAGGTGGTAAAGGTTTAGGTAAAGGCGGTGCCAAACGTCACAGAAAAATCTTAAGAGATAACATCCAAGGTATTACAAAGCCAGCTATCAGAAGATTGGCCAGAAGAGGTGGTGTCAAACGTATCTCTGCTTTGATCTACGAAGAAGTCAGAGGTGTCTTGAAATCATTCTTGGAAAACGTCATCAGAGATGCTGTCACTTACACTGAACACGCTAAGAGAAAAACTGTTACTTCTTTAGATGTCGTCTATGCTTTAAAGAGACAAGGTCGTACCTTGTATGGTTTTGGTAACTAGGCTGTCTTTTAATTACAACGTATATTTAATGGGTTTTAGGTTTATGGAGTGGTTTTATAATGGTTTTGTATATTAGAGAAATAACAATGCTAGTTCATTGATACGTATGGCACTGTAGTAGATTCTATTAGTACCATTCTATTCTATTGTATTATTTGTTTCTCTTCATGTGTAATTTTGTGATGAATGAATGATCACTAACTTGTTGATAATTCATAAATTCAAGGGAACAAAAAAAAAAGTACGCCCTCTATTACCTATACAAAAAGTGAAATAGTCACACATATATGAGTAGTAATATACAACCCCGCTCTCAATTGACTGCCAATGCTCCAACTCCTATAGGTTCAATAACTTATTGTAAATGCATGTTATGTAATCTTTCGGATATGCCGTCGGTGTGATTCTAATTATTATCAAGTGTACAACTATTTTCATGAACTTATATAATATGATAATACTAGCTCGTACTGCTACTAGTACTACTAATTATATGACATCCAGACATCAAATAAATCTTCCACTTCTATATGACCATCATCCAGAACTCCAGGATTTGAACAAATACCAACTTTACCATTAGAGTTTGATCTTGAGGTCTACTGATTGTCATTGAAAAGCAAAGTCTAACAGGAAACTGATTTCTAACAAACTCAAAAAAAAAGACAGAAACCATCAACATCAGTGCAAATGTTTTAATCTAATCTTGGGTAAAGTAATAATCTTTCTAAATTGAAGAAGATAGGCCACTCTAGCAAGAGACAGTGTGTTCCTTAGAAAATCGGAGAACCTCCAATAATTTGGGAGTTTCTTGTTAACTGTAGTCGATGCGAAATAGAGCAGTTCGACCTCAGAAGAATCTTCGATAACCATCGTTCTTAAACCATTATCCAAACCATAACTTAATAAGACGTCGTTTGTTGAAATAGGAATACTTGGCTTTAGTTGCAAATTATGGAAAAGGAACCAGTTGTGATCTAAGGAATCAAAGCCATCTACGTTTGTGGTACCCTTGACCAATCAACTCTATGAAACAACCTATCACAAGTCGGTAAGAACCACCTATAGTCTTTGGTGCTATTAGTTTGATATCAATCAGAATTACCGGCTGTAGAATCGTGTAGGTTTCCATCTTCTTGAGTTAATTGCTAGTGCCAATGCCACTACACATTTGGGTTGATCAGCACAGGGAAAGCTACTGGATATTGAAATACTCATTGTTTAGAATCAGCAGGAAAGTTAGGAGATAGTTAATACAACTCGTGACGATGCGAAACCTTCTCAAGTAGATGGTTAGTCAGACCAAAGTTATCGATGGCCGCGGAATCTACAACGTATACTTCCGAAAAGGAAGGATTATTAAAATATGAAGGGTAGGAAAGATCTAGGGTCTTGTCTCTATACTGTCAGAAGCGACTTGCAAGTAGAAGCACAACCATGCAGTCAAGTTTCAAGATGACCTCTCTATACATAGCACGCTAAATTTAGAACCGTTTCAACTTTTACAGAAGTGGTATGGCACAAAATGGACAGCAATTGATTTGCAATTGTAGGCACGCCGCACAACTTTCGGCAATAGTTTTGCTACAGGCTTTCAAATTTGAATATGATTTTGTATGGGATCTGGTCACCTGGTTGAAATCCATTTTTTGTGAATATATAAGAGCTGTCCGTCCATCTTCCTTCAAATTGGAGGTGTCATTTCAATGAAATATCATTACGAATTCAGCACTCTTAGACAACTGAACCAGTCTGAACTATGAGGTTCACCACTATTTTGACCCATCTTACTGCTGCCTTGGCTTTGCCAATCAATGACAATGTGTCCAGGGACCCTATCGTCACTGTTGACCTTAATCTAACTAGGGACTTCGGTGTCATTGATCACATTCAACCAGTCCTCTACGAGTTGATTGCACCTACTGAAGACCAACTCTCTGCTTTGAAGTCATATAAGGGATCTGTCGAAAACAGGGACTTATCTTCTGCCTTGGTCAATGTTTTCCAAATGGCAGCCATGAAAACTGACAATAATGAGTTGTTGGAAGATGTCTCTACGGACAAGGAGTACTATCTGAAGTTTGTCAGCGACGATCTTGTTAGAAAAGTTAATCATGACCTTGAAGCCAGTTTCCAAAAAGAATTGTTTGACTTGTTTTTGAGCACCAGTAGTGGTGATGCTACTGCTAAGATCAAAGATGTTGACATTAATGAGGATGCTGGCGATGGCGAAAGACAGCCATCATCCATTCAATGGTTGTTAGAGCAGGTGGTTTGGTTTAGCCCTATTTGAAGCTGAGGATAGGTACTCAGTTCTATGCTTTCCTTTTTATGATATTACTACCACTTTTTTTTGTTTAATGAGACTCTATTGAAGCAAGATTAATTTCTTACAGATGACTATATACTTTTTCTTGATACAAGAATTACACGACACACAATAATTAAAGATCGTATCATTGGTAGTCTATTCGCAGTATATCGTTTGAAACAACCTGCCTTTTCAGCTGACCAAAGGGAATTAGTCTTTAGAACTGGTCAGTGAAGAAGCGAATGGGGCAGACCTTTAATTATTAGTTATCAGTTGTTATTTGACTTCCATCAGCTAAACGGTTCTGAGTCGACACTATAGTAAGTTGTAACACTAAAAACTATGACGTATCTGATTTTCAAACGAAAAACGTAAAACTGTCACCTCAAACAGTTTCCGCATATTTCTGCAGGAGATCTACAGAATAAAGCTTTTAAGTACATGTGTGTGCATGAGATCCATTTTGAAATTTGAAAGCCCTGCATAATTGCATGATAAACAGATGTTTCGAAATTGGTTACAGATATTAATGTGGCCAATACTGTGTCTCAATATCATAATCAAATAGAGGTTAGAAATATTCACGCATAAGTACTAACAATGTAAAAATAGAAGAACTTAGAAATAGGCCATACTGTAGTGTAATTTCCAATATTTATTATAAGTAATGGTCTATTCGCTATCAAAGAAGGGATAGTAAGTCCAACTTTAGCAATCATCAACGCAGAATGTCAAATCCCAAATCTTCTGCTTCCAATTCCAACGTCAAAGTCTCCCTTTGTGGCCTCTTCTTGCGCCTGTTACAAACTATCACCTCGATTCTAATAATTCCATTTGGTCTTTACGCACTGAAAGAAGTTTCTCGTCCGGTATCAATGATCCTACCTATCGACACTGCTCACTTGATGTTACTTTATTTTGTGATCTTCTTCTTTCTCTCGATTTATAAACCTGGTTATTTGATCCCGGGTATTATGTGCTTTTTGGAACTCTTGATATTTAGTCTATGGGTAAGTTCATTTGGACTGCTTGTTACTAGTGAAGGACCTGATGGCTGTGCTCCTGTTTATTATGATCCCATAAAAGAAATTTATGGAGTGATTGAGGATATTTCACCTTGTCATGCAAAAAATGTACTCATTGCACTGAGTTTTTTAAATTTCTTCTATTCTTTGATTTCTGCGCCCTTATACATCTTGAAGGTTGCACGTTTTACTTTTCAGCAAAACCCTGCAAATTTGCTTTTGACTTATCAAGCTGGAAGATATTGGCTTAGCTGGTTATGCTTTGTTAATAAACCGTTAGGTAATGACAAAGAAGATTCAAACGATAGGAATGAAATGGAGGCCAATTTATTGGAATCTGAAGTATGAGGTTGTATATATGTAAAATGAATTAAACGATAATTGTGAAAGCGAACTGAAGAAGTAGTATATTAAACGTACAACGTACGGTAACTATTAATAATTAAAAATCCAGAAATATCAGCGTTTGAAGTTTGGATCGAGCTACGAATAGGTAGTAAATTACAATACACAACAGGAAAGATGAAGAACCCTGGACGTTTCTAACAGTTCAAACGATTGGAATTTAGAATTGGCAGCCCATATGTCTAATTTCAATCATTTTATTTTCTTGGCACCTGCATATATTCCAGTTCCACTATATATTTGAATCTTGATCATGTATCTGTCGTCTATATCTTATGTATATGATGCTTTGGTTCATTTTCATCATAGATTGTTGTGATATCGATATCCTCGGTGGCCCATGTGGGCAGAATATGGTTGATGGTTACAAGTTGTACTACTTACTTGTAACTTTTCATTCAAAAAAGCTTTTGAAGCAGCATGCGCATGGCATCACATGTCTTGTTCATCATTAAATATTTTCATGTAGTCGAGGGTGCAATTCAATATTATATAGGTTCATGCCTATTGGTGTAAAGGCTACAACTATTGATTTTCCACTCTCGAGTGGTCAAAAAGAACATTTAGCTATCAACAGGCCCATAAGTTAAAGACTCAAGAGTCAGCAGTTTTTTGTTTATTAAGAAGCTCAAAGGGATATCTCTCTATTCGACCAATCTGATATATAATATACATCTAACAAGTGCGATACATTATAAAATATAAGGTTCCAACAACTCTAAAACTAAGTTGACATTTGGGTAACAGCCCACGCAGTTTATTTGAGATTTGGACAACAAATTATAAGTAGCACTACTGAAATCAGGTTTGACAACAGATATTTATCTAAACCTGTGACCCTCATTTATCATAAGGGCTAATCAAGTGCCTCTAGATCCTATAGTCTCAAAATAAGAGAGCTAAAGGGATTATTAGAACTGCATTCCCAAAAGAAAAACACTATCATAAACTATATACTTATTGATCCTATAATCACCCACTATAAATCTATATGCAAAGATTCACGCATGAACTTCGCATATTTACGTCATTCTTTTAATAGTTTGAGATTTCAATTTGGTCCATGTACACTGTACTAATGTCCCCTAATATATAAAACCCTTTTGAGAGTCTCGACTTTCTTCATCTTTTCTGTTGTGTGTCATTCAACCCAAAATATTGACAACAATTCACTATGTCTAAATACTCAGTTATTGGAATCCTTATTCGAATTCTTCAAGCCATTTTCTCAATTATCGTGTTGGTACTTGGTACATACTCTTACTCTAAGTACAGGGGTACTGATACATCTGAAGTCTATGGTATATTCACATCAGTTTTCACTGTTGTTTACCTGCTCTTGTTGGCTTCAGTATCCCTTTTAAATCCAGGTATTATTGTTCCAGGTATTCTTTTAGTCCTTGAGACTATCAGTTGTATCTTTGGCTCACTAAATTTAAAGCACTTGGTGTACGCAGAGGTTTCGAAGGTACATGTTCTACTACAGCTTATGACATTAAAACAGACAAATATGTGTACATGAGTCCCATTATTTGTCACATTTTCAACACTTTTGGTGGATTATGCTTTTTAAATTTTGTCCTGTTTGCATTATCCACTGTTTTATTTGGTGTTGATGTTGTCAGTTCACTTATCAGAGACAGGTACAGTAGTCTATGGAGGACTTGCTACAATAATGGATTTAGGTTGAACAAGTCCGGGTTGGGATTCTCCAACACTACGAGTAAAAAATAGATGATTTGAAAAGCCGTCCTCTCAACCAATGAAACTGGGTATATTTGTCCCCCCTCAACTCAGATTTGAAGCATTTATACAGCGAATGATGTTCTTCGACAAACTTTAATATAAATATTACATATAATTTCTTAAAGTGTTTGTTCGTATAAAGTAGTATGTTATTTATTTTGACTATGTAAAACTTGAATCGTGTAACTTTGATAATGTTTAATAATATAATTTAAATAAATATCATTTGGTTTAGTTCCCTTGTAACATATAGCTCTCAGATGGTAATCTGATGTTCTATTTTATACTTGAGTCTTATGCCAATGAGAGACATGTGCTACTTTTAAATACCCTCTCATTGTTAACCTTTGCAGACACTAAATTACAGGTTTGAGAGATAGAATTTGGTAACTAATATATGTAAGCGAGAAGCGAGATAGATAGAAAAGCTCACAAAGCTTTCTACATTCTTTGTAGTGTGTTTTGTGCAATATTTGTGTTTTTATTCAACTTCTGGACGTTTGGAAACACACCATTCGGTAAACCTCTCAAAAAGGCTCTGTGTCTTTGCTTGTGTCTTTGCTTTATATTTGATCTGGTCACTATCCCATAAACCGACAGCATCAGAAACCACGTCTTTCGCAAGACTGTAACTGAAACTTTGAATCTCATTAGACCAACAAATGCAAGCTTTTTCAGTATCCCAAGAAAGGGGGAAATGAACGGCTAAGTAATTTCCGATGAAGAATGGCACCGAATACTCAACATATTGAACAATCTTAGACATGTTAAAAACTCCATAATATTTGTGGAAAACAATGGTTTGAGTAATATATCTCGTTGATCAAGTTTTTGAAAAATTAGTCAGGCCACGAAACAGGGCATGATAAAGTTGTAGCGTACCTGCAATCTTATGCAGGACATTTTGGGAGACAGTTTTTCGTTTTAAAATTCGCAGATCAATGCTGCTCAATTTTGTGTCCCGTAGCATTTTCCCAGCAGGGTCTAAATTTAGATCGAAATTTGAAAGATGTCTCCACTCGTTTGTATTCTTCTCTAACAATTGGCTTTCATGAACCACACACATGAATCCAGAACTCTCCAAGGTGGTGTCACAGGTCTTTGAAGGGCACGATGAGCAAATCACTCCTCCCAAGGCCAAGTTCCCTTTAACTGGCTTTTTTCTTCGGTTTTTACAGGCTATGTTTACGTTTGTGATTCTTATATTAAACATCAATATCTACGAAGAACAAACTCCTACTACTACGTCGTCCTACATGCCATATAACATCTTCTGTGTCGTTTATACCTTTGCCTATCTACTGGTTTTTACTGTCCTGATACACTTTGGACAGAGGATATTGATTGTTGGTGTTGTCTGGATTTTTGAACTTTTGAACTTTTTCCTCTGGATTTCATGTTTCATTGCAATCGGTGTCATTGATGGAAAAGTTTTTAATCTTGGTTGTAGAGGTAGCTCAAGTTCAAGTAGTGAACAGAGAGGGTCCATATCGTATCGTGAATTTCTTCAATATTGTGAACTATGGAACGTGTTTGCTGCTATGAACTTGCTGAACTTTTTCTGGTTCTTCCTCTCCAATCTTCTGTTTTTGTTCAGTGTTGTGCTGCCTATTGCCAAAAAAAAACCTTCCAATTTGTGGAGAACTAACAGAGCCAATGGTTTGACTTTGAACTTGACGTGGCTTGGTATTGCTGACAATCCTGAAGACAAATGATCTTAATCAAAAAGCTTCTCTTTGAACTACACCAGACTCAAGTATCAACTGCTCATACTCTCAGAGGAACTTGGTTGAGTTAATGAAATCCCAAGTATCTAAGACTACAGAATAAAACTCACAATAGTCACATTTATTAGCTTCTACCACAATTGCTCAAGTTCATCATTAGTAAATTATCATCGAAGTCATCATCATCTTCTTCTTCAATGGTTCTTGAATCATCCAAACCACCTTCATCATAACCGTCGTTCAATGTCGCACAAGATCTATCAGGAACAAGAATACGATTTCAGACTTACGTTACCATAATCTAGAAATGCTTTGTGTACGGTTACGTGAGATGTGCATTACCACTTATATGAGTTGTATAACGATTCAGAATGAACCACAGTTGGTTGCCCTGTCTGAGATACAGACATTGGTGTAACTTTCTTCATGTCCGAAGATGTGGCTACTTCTGGCCGAGTACTGGATGAAATAATATCCAACTAAATCTGAATCATGTTTATGCAATGCACGAAGCGAATGTGCGAAATCGGAAGCTCTACAATAAAGCTATATTATATATGCCGTGGTCTTATGTAATTTGATTATTCCCGGTGTTAGAGTGGGTCTTTGAATTAATCCTGTGCGGTCCATAAGAAGGGAGATACTAAATGGAATTTGATTCACAAAACCTTTGTAGTGTACTCAACATATTATTCCTCAGACTTCAGTAGATTTATTTCCACATCACTTTCGTCAGCTATTTTTCCAGGACCTAATGGTCTATTGACAAAACATAGCCAACTGAACCAGTATCTTTCAGAATGATATATCAACAACAAGCCAGAAGGGTTCTGATAGGCAACCAAACGAACAATCTTGAAACTATACAAGAATGTAGAACCCAAGGAAAACAAAAAATTGAAAAACGATAGAGCAATTACCATCTTCATAGCATGACGAGGGGTCATATTATCCCTCATTCCACGTATGCCTGTTAATGGATCATAAAATTCACCAGAACAAGTGTCTTTTCCTAACCTGTTGACCATCATTGCAAAGGAACTCAACCAGTGTGAGAAAAGCAAGAGCTCAAGAAAGAATATCACACCAGGGATCAGAGCACCTGGTCTGTAAACCGAGAGCACAAAGAAGACCAAGAAGTACTCCAGCATGAACTGAGCAGTGAAAAGAGCGAGCTTCATGGAGATATCATGCGATGCTTCGTGTAGGCGTAGTAGCCCAAGGCAATGACCAGGATTGAGACGATGGCTTGCATCAAGCGCAGGAAGAGCCCACAAAGGGCGACTTTGGCGTTGGAAGCAGGCATTTTATGCGCTTTATACGTTGGACACACCAGAGTGTTGGTCTGGAAATTGGTCTGAAGCATGGCGAAATCAGAAATAAGTGCACCTCCATTTATTTATATCTCTTGTTGGAGTGACCACTACTGTAACCTGTTCAATACCGATGTGGAATGTCAACACAGGTTCCAAATTTAGATCCCAACGGAAATTCTAGCATCTGATACTACAATCATATATATATATATATAGGTTAAAGTTGAAAGGTGAAACACGATCCTTGCTGCTCTACTAGCTCTTGCACCCTGGGCTCCTGAGAACGGTGTCACCAGGATCTGATGCTGTTAACAGTGTTTCTGACTTAGTTTACCTTAACGGTGCTTATAATATGGAACCCTGAAATTTCAATTTGACAGCTCATACTTAGACCCTGAAATTCGGGAATTCCAAATTTAGAAGTTGGACACTTCTTTTGATCTGACATATGCATAGGGCACGCTCGTAAGTTACTAATATATATATATAACTTTTTAAGTTCCAACTGACATGTGCAGATGTAGATGCAAGGCATCTGTGATATGTATGCAATGGGTGCATGAATGTTGGATATACATGAGAGCTCAGAGCATTACGCATGTCACTGGCCAATACAATTTCTGCTCTCAATGAAAAGCACCCATTAACGTGGAATTTAACGCACAAGCTATAGAACGATCTACCTAAGCGTGACCCTATACGTCCCCGTAGATATTGATGCTTAATATAAGAATCACCGGCGTAAACATGGCCTGTAAAAAAGGAACAAAAAAAGAGAGTCATGGGGAAGTTGGTTTGGGTCTTGGGAGGGGTGATTTGTAACTTGTCCATCGTGCACTTCAAAAATTCGTGTCTCCACCTTGGAGATTTCTGTGTGGTTCATGAAAGCCAATCGTTAGAGAAGAAATAAAGCAATCAGAAGCTGATTCAATCTATATTTGGACTTTACGGAAATGCTACGGGACCCATTCTTGTCAAACTCCAGCAGCATGCATCTGCAAAGTTTCAAAAGGATGTCACGTAAAGATTTTCTGCATACGTTTGCAGGGGATCTGCAACCACAAGCTTTTCCAAAGTTCTGTCGAAGGGTTTGAAATTTGAATATTTGAATATATAGTAATAAACCTGGTCATATTTCCTTCAAACTGGAGGTGTTGAATTATTTAAATTGAAACGTATAATTCAACACTCTTAGACAAGCGAACCAGTCTGAACTATGAGATTCACCACTATTTTGACCCATCGTACTGCTGCCTTGGCTTTACCAATCAATGACAATGTGTCCAGGGACCCTATCGTCACTGTTGACCTTAACCTAACTAGGGATTTCGGTGTCATTGATCACATTCAACCAGTCCTCTACGAGTTGATTGCACCTACTGAAGACCAACTCTCTGCTTTGAAGTCATATAAGGGATCTGTCGAAAACAGGGACTTATCTTCTGCCTTGGTCAATGTTTTCCAAATGGCAGCCATGAAAACTGACAATAATGAGTTGTTGGAAGATGTCTCTACGGACAAGGAGTACTATCTGAAGTTTGTCAGCGACGATCTTGTTAGAAAAGTTAATCATGACCTTGAAGCCAGTTTCCAAAACGAATTGTTTGACTTATTTTTGAGCACCGGTAGTGGTGATACTACTGCTAAGATCGAAGATGTTAACATTAATGAGGATGCTGGCGATGGCGAAAGACAGCCATCATCCATTTCAAAATGGCTGTTTGAGCAGGTGATCTCCTTAAGCACCATTTGAAGCTGGCTTCTCCTTATATGATTTCCTTACCTATTTTTCTGTATAACGAGACATTTGCAACACTATTGAAGCAAAACCCATCTCAATTTACATATGACCATATACTTTTCTTAATAAAAGAATCACATTAATCTATACTTGTACCTTCGATCATGTATAACTTGGATTAATGGATAGCATTCTCTCTCTCTTTATCTAGTAACTTCTGGTTCTCAGATGGTAATCAGAAGTACTATTTGTACTTGAATCCTATACCTGGTAGTTTGGTATTATTTCACTTCAAACGTTCTTACTAATATCATTGATGTACTTTGTAGAATATGTCAAAGTCGTGGCCCTACCAAGAATATGTTTTGAAATGGAAACGAAAACAGAGGGATTGATCCATTTGAGACCCTAGGATCACAATGGGCAGTGGCTGGATAGAGAGACTTACTGGTTACCATTAAAGGTGAAGGACGATATTCTTTAACCTCCACTATCCGAAGTCTTAACCAGTCCTTTAAACACTCATTACTGGTTGGAGACATAGAATTTCGTTGTTGACTCATCATTGACTATTTTCGGAAGGAAGCAACCCGAACGCTGCAATAAGAAAAATGTCATTCCTACATTACATTATGTCCAACCCCTGTCAAATTCAGCCAGGAGGACAGTCAGCAAGGCAGATACAAAACCACACAATAGAGACCCCCCCATGCACTGCGCCTTGTTCCAATCACCCACTGAAACCACCTCATCTAACCTAAACGAGTAGATAAAGAAATGAGGCCCGCTTATGCCTTAAATCCTTGAATCCGCCTAACTCCCGCGAACTTCTGGAACTCTCCATAGCCATTTCTTTTCCGAATCAGGAAAACCCCCATACTTAATCCCCGTTACCCGGTCTTTTGTGTGTCCCCAACCAGCGCTAATCAGGAAATAAGGGCTTTTCTTAAATGCCAACAAATTCGGAACCTGTTTTTGTTTTAAATCAACCTTTCGAAACACATTTAACTTCCTTCCAAAAGGGTATTTAAAGCCATTTGAGCGCCCTTAAAACTCACACAGGAGAGTCTTACAACACACCGTTTCACATACACCGTTTTTTGTACTCAAAAAACACGGGATTTGCACT
This sequence comes from Komagataea qinlingensis, assembly GCA_030563005.1. Classification (NCBI taxonomy): domain Eukaryota; kingdom Fungi; phylum Ascomycota; class Saccharomycetes; order Phaffomycetales; family Wickerhamomycetaceae; genus Komagataea; species Komagataea qinlingensis. Next base: position 12,194 of record JAKUAP010000068.1, read on the forward strand.
TATTTATTAGTTACTTTTTCAAAGGAACAGGATAGATTACAAATCCTTATTTCAAACACACCAAACCCATCCTTAAAGAGCGTTTTGAATCCACAACAACACACAAACAACCAACTTTCAGACAAGGAAGTTCCCACCACCCCGACTGATCTCGAAACAATGACCTCTTTAGCTGCTTTCCCACAACTACGTCGTACCCTGACTGATGTTATGGAAGATGAACTATATCATGTTGCTACTCCTTCCCAACAATCGTCACAATCAGGTGTTTCATTTGACAACAATAATTCGTCATCGGCTAAACTCCAGCATCTATTACAGCACAATTTACAACATCATTCCTACAATCATTCACCAACGTTAACACATTCAAGATTATATAGAAATAACAGTGCTTTGAATTCAGAAGAACTACTGACTATCCCTGAACTGGAGGGTAACAACCGTAACAATTTGACTAGTAATCCAAACAGTACTAGTTCATTATCCAAAGTCAACTCTCATGATATGTATTATGATGTTCCTGAACACTTGCCTACTGATTTCAACGATGTTTCATCCAATAATGAAAATACCACTTCCAATAATAATGCTAATGCCAGTACTGTTTCAACTATTAGACAAATCTTCAATGAATTTGGTGATCCAAATCTAACAACCACTAACAACTCATTTTTCAACACTGCTTCACAACATCAATCAATCCCTGTTCCTCAACAGCCACAGTTTCAACAACCAAGATTTCATCAACATCATCCACAACCTTTTGATCAGTCACATAATCAACAACCTACTAAATTATTAAAATTCAATGATGATTTAACGTTAGATTATTTTCAAGATGATGAGGATGATGAAGGTTCTAAATTTGTTATTTTCCCAAATGCTGTTATATCACCAAATTTAATACCCGAAGATATTGAGGATGAAGAATTAAGTGATTATGATGATGATTTTGATGATTTTGAAATGAATGGAACTCAATTATCAAGCTTTGGATATTTGGATGATAATAATTTGAAATCAGAATCTCGCTATGATAACGGTATTGCAGGTAATGCTTCATTAGATATTGAATCTGATGTCGATAAAATGAGCTTAGTTAGTTCTGATGATGATGATGATGATGATGAAGATGATATGTATTCATCAAATAGTTCAGTTATTGATGATGATCTAACACCAAGTTTTAATATCAAGAAGCCAATTTATTCAACACAAAGAAAAAGTTCAATCTCAAACGCCATACCAGTATCAAGAACCACAAAGAGAGATGAAAGACCAAACCCAATACCAGCAACAACCAATACCACCACTACAGGCATAGGATCAACCATGGATAATGAACACACGTGTCATTTAATCAATCCATCCACACATAAACCATGTGAGAAACAGTTTTCTCGTCCATATGATTTAATCCGTCATCAAGAAACAATTCACGCTGAACGAAAGAAAATCTTTAGATGTATTGTTTGTAATAAATTAGAAGGTGGGTTAAGTAAAAAGACATTCTCCAGAGGTGATGCATTATCAAGACATGTTAGAGTCAAACATGGATTAAGTGGTGATGAAGCTGCCGATGCTGTTAAGTATGCTAAAGATCATGTTGAGTATTTGTGATGTGCTTTTTGCCGTTCTGAGGATTTTCTTATATATACTTTATAATAACGTTTTTTTTTGATAATGATAATAATAATACAGTTTTTAATGATTAAATAAGAGATTGTAAGATTTTCAAAGAAAAAAACACACTACGATTGCCTTAATAAATCAAAATTAAGTTAACGACTGTGCACATACACAAATGATAAATGAGGATTTCCAAAATGAGGGAATCAAGCTGTTGCATTAAATTCACCTTCTTCTAATTTAGTTAATTCTAAAGGTTTACCAGTAACTCTGAAATAAATATCTTTAACATCTTCAGTAACTGATTCAAAATGAGATGTTGCATCATAAGATTTTGAAATGTAAACGTTATCATTTGAACCATCTTCTTTAGGTTCAAATAAATCACTTAATCCCATAAAAGTATTTTTAAAATTCTGAACCCCTAATAATTTAAAGGCACTTTGTAATTGAATATGTGGCGGTTGATCACCTTCAATAATTGAAGAAACAATAGCAACATGTTTACCTGCTGGCGCAACTTTATGATCACCACCAATAATAGCGAGATAAATATCATTTTTTCTATTGATTTCTTTACCAGGAATGATGATTTGACCTGAATTTTCACCGTATTTGAAGAATGGTAAAGAATCTAAGATTGATATAGTTCTAATAACTTTTTCCTTCTTGTTGACTTTTTCAGGGAAATAAGTTGGATCACCAATAATGATTTTAGATTTTGCAATTTGTTCTTCACCTTCTAATTCTAATTTAACACCAGCGACTTTTCCATCATCATCATATAAAATTTCTTTGACTGGAGTACCTAACATAAAAGTACCACCATAAATAGCACTTAATCTTGAAAAACCTTGAGGTAATTCACCAAGACCATATAATGGATATAAATATGGAGATTTACCATATCTTGCAACAGATTGAACATATAAGACGATTCTTTCAATTGCGGTTCTTGCAGGTTGTTTTAAATAATCATCATTATCATATAATGCCATAGCATGACCAATGAAATTCTTAGTACCTTCTTCTAAACCAAATTTATTATAAACGGTGTCAGTGGTATCAACATCAAGATTTAAACCTTTATGAGTAGATGGTTCGTCTTCTTTATAAGTAGCAACGAATTGTAAGAAGTTCTTTAATCTTCTCTTTTCCCATAGACCGATTAATCCTGAAGAAATTGCTTCATATTCAGTAGCTGGAACTTTTGAAATTTTGTTGTATCTATAGACAAAAGAGCCTTCAATTTGTTTAAATTCAACATATCTTGTAACATTGGTATGAACCAAGATATTAGTCAATTCACCATTTGCCATTAAGAATTTAGGAATCAAATCAATACACCAATCTCTATTACGACCTAATGTTTCAAAATCTGGTTTTTCAGATGGTTTAAATTTAGCAAATAATTGTTCCAAATTCAATGAGGCAGATTCACCACCATAATAGTCCTGACGATCGATATGAAGGACCTTCTTACCTTCGACAGATAATAAACCAGAAAGGACACATTCTGTCAATCCAGTTCCTGAGAGGCAGTTAGTAACAGTGATTCTTAATTCCCTAGCCACCCCATACACAACAAACGTAGCGCTTCTCACACAGATGGTAATCAATTAAAAGAGAAAACATACCCAGCACAATAACATCATATTCTTCGTCCATCTTGTCTATTGAATTCCAATTGAGTTCGATAAAAGTAACTAAAGAACACGAGAATTCCTATGGTATACTGCCCTTATTATATGCTGATTTTGTGAATTGCCCGAATTTCAAGGTGCCTAATACGGAGTGGCCGTACCAGATTAGGGATATTATTTATTAAATCAAGATTTAGTGAATTAGGCAGGATCAGCCAGAGCCAATTAACTGGTGAATAATAGACAGCGAGAAGTCGGTGCCTTCCATTAGAAGAGAATAAGCTAAGATTCACAAGTTACAACGCCGATAAGCAGCCGGGCAAACCTTGTCGTCAACTTTGTTTGCTGTGTCACGTGCTGCCCATCCCCATTATTAAATCATTTATGTGCCACCGATAAACGTTCCTACTGTTTACATCACTGATTCCTCTAATACCATTGGCAGAGAGTGACACCGTCACAATGGAAAAGACTCCATTATCTTCCCGGTCCAGGGCTGACACACTGCACTCGATTTCAAACAGTGTCAAATCCGTTGCCGGTAAAGCCAAAGCTGTCCATGCTCCATTATCCCCAATCAGTTCCAGAATGCATTCGTTATCACAATCAATCTCCAGAAAGAGAACTGGCACTTTCTCAAGTTTCCTGACTGCTGGGGAATCCAATGATGATGATGGCGGTGTTGATGTCGCAAGACCTGCAGATATGGCTAAAAGTTTTGTTAGTTTATTGACTACGGCTACCATGTACACCGGGAACTTGCAAGAATTGAATCCAAATAATCCTATCAATGATGAACAAGAACAAGAACAAGAACAAGAGGAAAGAGTCATTGAAGATGATGATCCTCTTTCATTCATCCCACCACCTGAAACTAACGAACCGCAAGATCCGTCAACGGACTTAATCGAAGAAATTCCAGATGCTGGTCAACATGGCCTGCTGGTACCACCTGCTCCAAAATTTGATAGAAGACCTTCATTGTTTCAATTATCAGTTGAAAGAAAATTGTCAGTTAATAATACATCTGCAGAAAATGCAAATGATAATGCTAAGAGAGTCATTGCATTAACTGAGAAATTAAGAAGAAGTTTCGGAATTCAGGAAAATGATACCTTCATTGCAGATTTTCCATGTTGGTTATTAAAAGATGTCTTATTACAAGGTCATTTGTATTTAACACAATCCCATCTAATGTTTTTTGCATTCTTACCAAAGACAAAAAAAGAGAAACCATCAATGGTTGGTAATTTATCAATGGAAGTAGTGCCATCAATGAGATTAGTTCGTTATTATGCAGTCTTACAAGGAAATACATTATCATTTTATAATAAATCAACTGATTTATATTTCCCTGTTTTAACTGTTGATTTAAAGAATGTTATTAGAGTTGAAATTATTGGCGATTCATTCGCTAAGAATAAAGGTGGGACTTGGATAAAGATCTTGACTGAATCAAAAACTTATAGATTCCAAGCAGATTCTCAACATAATGCAAGATCATGGGTTGGATTCTTAAGAAAAAATGTCTTTGCAAGTAGAAATAAAGGTGATGAAGCCACTATTAAAGTTCCATTACAAAACATTTTATCGATTGAAAGAAATACAATATTTGAAGCAACGGAAACAATGAAATTGAAAGTTTTAGAAAATTTGAATTCTTTTGTTTATGATGATTATTTTTTCATGTTTTTCAATTCTGGTCCAGAAGCTTATCAAACAATAGATTCAACAATGAAAAAGAAATTAAATGCTGATGTATTGGATGATGTTATTGATAGTACTGCAACTATCAAATTAGACGAAAAGGTAAAGAAATCCAAAAATCCATTATCACCATTAAAGAAAGTTCTCAGATCACCAACTTTAATCTCTTTTGATGATTCAACAAATCCAACAGAATCCATTCAAGACACAATTGAAAAAGTCACCACTAAAGATGATACAACTGATCCTTCGTCACAATCATCATCATTATCATCTTCTTCACCATTCCAATTACCTACCTTAAGTGGAGCAAAGCAAACCCTTGGTAAATTCACACCAAGAGTTTTCAAATCTGCTACATCTATGTGGAATTCCAATCCAACTCATTATACGGATTTTCATAATCTGGGTGAACAAGATGAATTTTTGAATAAATCAGATAAAGATAAAACTATTGCTAATAAGAGATTCAGGGATCATTTCTCGTTGTCCGAAAGTCATGAATTGGTTTCTACTTATTATGCTTATTTACATAAGAATATTCCAATTTATGGTAAAGTTTATTTAAGTAATCATGAGATTTGCTTTAGATCGTTGTTACCAGGTACAAATACAGTCATGATTTTACCATTGACTCACTTAGAAACCATTTATAAAGAAAAGGGGTTCAGATTTGGTTATTCTGGTTTAGTTTTAGTTATTTCTGGTCATGAAGAACTATTTCTTGAATTTAGTTGGAGTGGCGCTCGTGATGATTGTGAATGGATGATTTTAAAAGAATTAGATGCAATTGGTCATACTGCAGAAGCTGATCAAGATCCATTAGAAATATCAATTCATTCAACAAGAGATTTAGAGGCTGCTAAAATTAGGTTATTTGAAGATAAAATTTATCATGAATCTGGTTTAGATGTTCCTGTTATTATTGAAGACCACCCTCTTTTAAAAACAAGATTAGAACCGGGGAAACGTTGTAAATTTGGTCTTTTAACAATTGGTTCTCGTGGTGACGTTCAACCATATATTGCACTTGGTCTTGGATTATTAAAAGAAGGTCATTCAGTTACAATAATGACACATATTGAATTCAAAGATTGGATTGAAAAACATGGTATTAAATTCAAAGAAGTTGCAGGAAATCCAACTGAATTGATGTCATTGATGGTTCAACATGGATCAATGAATGTTGGATTATTAAGAGAAGCATCTTCAAAATTCCGTGGTTGGATTACAGAATTGTTAAGTTCTTCATGGGAAGCATGTAAAGAGGATTGTGATATTTTAATTGAATCTCCTTCTGCAATGGCTGGGATTCATATTGCTGAAGCATTAGGAATTCCTTACTTTAGAGCTTTTACCATGCCATGGACAAGAACAAGAGCATATCCTCACGCATTCATCGTTCCTGATCAAAAGAAAGGTGGTAGTTATAACTATCTAACTCATGTATTATTCGAGAATGTGTTTTGGAAAGGTATTAGTTCACAAGTTAATAAATGGAGAAAAGAAACTTTAAAAATTCCAAAGACCAATTTAGATATTTTACAACAGGGGAAAGTTCCATTCTTATACAATGTTTCTCCCACCGTGATGCCACCACCAGTTGATTATAATGATTGGGTTAAAGTTACAGGATATTGGTTTCTTGATGAGAAATCAACATACACTCCAAACCCAGAAATAGTCAAATTCATCAATGATGCTAAAAAAGATGGTAAGAAATTAGTTTATATTGGATTTGGTTCCATTGTTGTTTCAAACTCTAAGGAATTAACACGAGCTATCATAGATGCAGTTATTGATGCAGATGTTCGTTGTATTTTAAACAAAGGTTGGTCAGAAAGATTAAATGATCCAAAACAAAATCAAATCGAGGTACCATTACCCCCACAAATTTATAACTCTGGTTCTATTCCCCATGATTGGTTATTCCCACAAATCGATGCTGCTGTACATCATGGTGGGTCTGGTACAACAGGTGCTACATTAAGTGCTGGATTACCTACAATTATTAAACCATTCTTTGGTGATCAATTTTTCTATGCTAATAGAGTTGCTGACATTGGTGCTGGTGTTGCATTAAGAAAATTGAATGTTAAGAGTTTAAGTAATGCATTGAAAGAAGTCACAACTAATACAAGAATCATAACCAAGGCTAAAGATATTGGTGATAAAATTACTAGAGAAGATGGCGTTAAAGTTGCTATTGACTGTATTTATCGTGATTTGGAATATGCGAGAGAGATAATGGCTAGGAAGAAACAGTTATCAATTAATAAAGATGACGAAGTAGTTATTGAAGAGGATAATAAGAAAGGAATATCTAATTTGAAAGATTTGGAACAAGTTAGACATAGTTTAGGATTATCTGAACCGGATCAAGAAGCTGTATTTTTCGATGCTGTTGAAGATGATGACAGTTGGTTAGTCGTTGATAAATAAAGAAAAAAAAACTTTTGATTTATATAGTTAGTTCAGAGATTATCTGTGATGGTCGTACTTTGGTTTTTTATTCAGTTCTAGTTTTTGTGTGTTTTTATGAAATACTTATGTTGTACTTGTACACCCACTCGTAGGCTACAATATCATTCTATTAGTTAAATTCTATTCACATGGCTATAATTACCAATTTGTGACATCTTCAGCCTCACCAAACACACTTTCAGTAATCTCAGTAACTGGTTCCTCTTCCCATTCAGTTCCTTCACTTTCCATAATCTCTTTACAATTCACTTTCAAAAATTCAATAATCAACTGATTAATAGCAGCAAATTCCAATAAGAATGCATCATGACCTTCAGGAGAATCAATCTTTTCTAGTTTAGAGTTAGGCATATATCTAGCAATGGTCTCTTGTTCAGAATACGTGAACAACCCGTCTGAACTGATCCCAATAACCAAAGCAGGCTGTTTCAATGATCCTAACAAAGAGACAATAGTTCCATCTCTTTCTCTGGTGATATCATGAGTATCCAATTTTCTAGAAATTGAAATATAACAATTAGCATCAAATCTGTCCATGAATTTCTCACCCTGGTAACGTAAATAACTCTGTGCTGAGAAATAAGTCTGATGCTTATGTGGAATAGAAGACGATGTAGTTGAAGTTGTTGATGTTGATGAATCATTTGAATGTGACCTTGTTCCTGTGTTACTATTTGAATCTATTTGTAGTTTACGACCTCTTTTATTACCTTCGTTATGAATAGCCCAATTCTCTTCCTGGATCGAAGAAGGTTGCCTTTGAACTTCTTGTTGAGATGATGGTTTCTTCAATGTATTCTTTATTAAATTTGGATTCTTTCTTCCAAATCTTTGCTCGAAACTGTTTCTTGATCTGTACGTTAATAAAGCTGACATTCTAGCAGCACCTAACCCTTGACTTGGTGGTTGTTCCAAAGGGTAATACCCATCCAGATACTTAGGATCCGAATAAATACACTGACGTTGTGCCTCACTCCAACTGATACACCATGCTGAATGTTGTGCAGATGTGGCTAAAGGAATGATATTCTGGACATAATCCGTTCCCAAAAATGCCCATTCCAACACAAGCATCCCACCCATGGATCCACCAATCACTACAGCCAATTTCGTCACACCCAGGGAATCCAAAACCAGTCTATGAACATTGACATCATCTCTAACAGTACATAATGGAAACTCTGGACCGTATCTCTCACCAGTTTCTGGGTTTAAAGTAACAGGACTAGCAGACCCATAAGGAGATCCCAACGAATTCAAACAAATGATAAAGAACTTGCTCGGGTCAAACGCTCTTGCAGGACCCAATAATGGCCCCCACCAATCAGCAACATCAGCAGACCCAGTCAAGGCATGACAGATCACCATACAGTTATCACCAGCTTCGTTTAGTTTCCCCCATGCTTTATAAGCAACAGGCACCTGTTTTAAGACATCTCCAGATTCTAATTCAAATTCTGGGACAATGGCGATGTTCTGGCCCTTCACCAGTTTCGAGAAGGGATTCTCTGGCTCTTCTTTGACGATTGGAAAACCCATTGTTTCAGTAGTTATTTAATTCAGTGCGATAACATGGAAAGTGAAATATTTCCAGAAAATGAATCATTCTGAAAGTGGTTCGTAGCAATGGCGGGAGAAAATTCGTTTATTACATAAGCAATGACACCATCGGTGCGTAACTACAGGACCTTTCCTAATTCAGCCGCACCCAATAAAGTTACAAACAACGTTTTTTTTTTGTTGACACAGAATTTATTGCTTTCAAGAGAAATCGGTGGCCATGTTGGTTCTTTCCACTCAATAGTATCACCTTCACCACAAGCATACATTCCACGATCACGATGAAACTCCTGCAGAAGAAATGGCCTGCTCAGCTTCGCCCATTCCACGGCATAATCCACGACCTGAAAGACAGACTTCCTCTATATGTCTCTGACTGGACAGACGCACACAACTACCGGGTGATCCCGTCAACGATCCTGACATTCATCACCAACATCTTTCCTGCGCTGGCCTTCGCACAGGACATGTTTGACAGAACGGACAACTCGTATGGTGTCAATGAGGTGCTTCTGGCCTCAGGGATCGCAGGTGTCGTATTTGGTGTCATTGGTGGACAGCCATTGACTATTGTTGGTGTTACTGGTCCGATTGCGATCTTTAACTATACGGTATATGAGATTATACGTCCTTTGAATGTTCAGTTTTTCCCATTTATGTTCTGGGTTGGGATCTGGGCTATGATTTGTCATTTCGTGGTTGCGACTTTGAATTTGGTTAGTTTATTGAGATTTGTTACTTGTTTCCCATGTGATGTCTTTGGCATGTTTATCAATGTTGTTTATATCGAGAAGGGAATCCAGATCTTGGGCAGACAATTTACACAGAAGGATGATGGAGTTAGTGGATTTGCTAGTTGTGTTATTGCTATATTGATGGGTGTTGTTGGATTCTTAGGGAATTGTGCAAATGATACGAAATACTTCACTCACTGGTTGAGGCAGTTCATTGTTGATTATTCAACACCAGCATGTGTTGTTTTCTTCTCAGGTATGATTCATTTTGGTGGTTATTTCAACGGCATTGAATTTGAAAAATTACCAATCACAAAATCATTCCATCCAACTTCAAGAGCTAATTGGATTGATGTTTCTGGATTATCTGTCAGTCATGTATTTCTTGCATTACCATTTGGTATAATCTTAACCATTTTATTCTATTTTGATCATTCTGTCTCATCATTAATGGCACAAGATTCCCGTTTCAAATTGAAAAAACCAGCTGCTTTCCATTATGATTTCCTAGTGCTTGGTCTAACCACCGGTATTGCTTCATTATTAGGGATCCCATGTCCAAATGGCCTAATTCCTCAAGCTCCATTGCACACAGAATCATTAGTTGTAAGAAACAAAGCTGGTGTCATCACTGGAACAGTGGAACAAAGATTAACAAACACTGTTCAGGGTCTAATGATGTTTGGTATGATGACCCGTCCATTATTAGTCTGCTTGGGGTTGATTCCACAATGTGTACTTGCAGGATTATTCTTCATTATGGGTCTGACTGGATTAAATGGAAACACTATAGTTAACAGAATTAGATACCTCCTATCAGAAAGAGGATCCGCAAAGGGTGATTTCGTGCAATTAGATCAAATCAGAAAGAGAAAAGTCTTAATGTTTGTGATATTCAGTGTTTGTGTCACCGCTGCTGAAGTTGGTATCACAAATACGATTGCAGCTATTGGATTCCCATTGATCTTATTATTGAGTGTCATTGTTACGTTCTTTTTCAGTAAGGTTTTCAGTGTCGATGAATTGGAGATTTTGGATGGTCCTGTTGCGCATGAGGAGACTGTTAAGAATTTATAATCACGATCCCTTAGACTCTTGCAAATTATCTATACAACCTTCATTTTCAAATAGTTTTTCTACTATTTTTTAATAGAATAATGTTATCACCGGCTCAACTATATCCGACATCGATCACCAAAAAAAAAGCAAAACATCATCAAAAAAAACATCACAACTGGCAACAAAACACGTCAATAACACCACCAATTCCCACCACTTTCCTCACAGTCATGAAGCACATTCTAACACTAACCACCCTCCTGCTTCTCCTTGCACAATCCCACGCCTCACCGGGTGACAACCTCCCGCAATTCCAAAACTGTGTGTCTGATTGCACATCCCAATGCCCCAACTCATTCCCATCGCAATCCATCTTCCAACCTCCAACCTTCTTCCAACGACTCCTCCTCTGGGATTGCCCTTCCAACTGTGACTACCAATGTCAGCAAATAATCACTTCTTTTCTAATACGAGATGGTGAGCCAGTTGAACAATTTCATGGGAAATGGCCATTTTTGAGATTGTTGGGAACACAAGAACTAATGAGTGTTATATTCTCCTTCTTGAATTTTATTCCTCATTATAGAAACTCATCGATCGTGTGGGAGAAATATTTACGTGTGAAAGGGACTAGGGAAGGTGGTGTAAAAGTACTATATTGGAATATTTACATCGTTAGCATTATTACTAGTTTTGCATGGGTTTTCTCTACGTTGTTTCATATTAGGGATTTAGATATGACTGAAAAACTTGATTATTATTTTGCTGGATTGACTGTCCTTTCTGGATTCCATTACTTGACAATCAGAGTTTTCCATTTACATAACAACAAAACAATGCGTCATAGAGTCACTATCCTATGTCTATTATTATTCATTTATCATATTGGAAGATTGACATATGATTGGTCGTATACGTATAATATGCAGGCAAATATCTTTATTGCATTATTACAATATTCATTATTCTTGGTGTTGGCTTATAGACATTACAAACAAGGGAATATCAGGCTGGCTATTATGCCATTGGTTTTAATTGGCAGTGTTGTGTTTGGGATGAGTTTTGAAGTTTTTGATTTCTTTTGGGTTGGATTACAATTGGATGCTCATGCTATTTGGCATGCTGTTACTGTCTGGCCTGGATTTTATTTGTATGATTTCTTTTATCAAGATGTGGAAACTTTGAGAGGTTATGTTGATTGAGGGAGGTGCTTTTTCGTTTTGATGTAGATTGCACTCTCCAGCAACTACACACTTTCAAAATATATAATAATACAATTCCCAATTAAACACGTAAATGATCATATCTAAATGACACCTTTAAAACCCTTTCTAATATCTCCTAAAAACCGCGTTAGATCTCTAGTCTCATTCAATTTCTTCACCAACTCTTCAATATTCTCTAATTGTGGACTTGATTCAACAACTGTGTAATCCTCCTTACTAACGTCCAAAACCACATAACTTTCCTTCTCCCAATCATCATTCTTTATATTCTTAAACACAAGCTTCAACACGTCTTCTTTCAACCCAACAATCTTCAATCCTAACAAACTCTCAAACAATAACAGCTCAGGAAGGTCTTTCTCTCTATTGCTATTAATCCCCTTCTGTAACTTATGCAACTCATCCCTATGTCCAGTGACTCTCTGTAACAGTTCATTAACCTGTCCCTGCAGTGAATGTGTCTCCTCACGTAATTGGACCTGACGCTGAGTCAACTCCTCAATATGCGTTTCTGACTTCTGCACGTCCTGGAGTTCCAAATCAAGTGCCTTCGTGAGTTCCTTTTCTTTCTGTTGAAGTTGATGGATCGTGGATTGAAGTTGTTGTTTTGATGATTGGATCTGGGATAACGCGTTCTTGTGCTGTTCGTGGGATTGGAAAAGCGTGGATTTCTGGGAGGTGATGTATTGGTGGATGGAGTTCGACACGCGGTCCATTCGCTGGTCGAGGCCCGGCATTATGGAGTGGGGGGTTGGCTGATGTCCTTGACACTTGCTGGATGTTGATTTTTTTGTTTTGTTTTTGTTTACTTTTTGTGCAGAAAAAATATAAAATTCTGGATCACACAAACATTTGAAGGGTTTCTCCTATTCTCGAAATCTACACAGAAGTTCTGATTTCTATCACAAAATGAACTCCTCTAGTGAGACGAAACTCTCGCTATTGACACTCAATGCCTGGGGGTTAAAATTCGTGTCCAAACACCGCATTCCTCGTCTCAAGGCCATCGCCTCCCGTTTAAAAACCTTAGATCATTCAATTATTGCGCTTCAAGAGATCTGGTGCACTTCAGACTGGGAAGAAATCTCCAAACAGTGCAACGAAGAATACCCCTACCAACGTTGGTTCAGTTCAGGTGTCATTGCTGGGCCCGGGTTAGCCATCTTGTCAAAATATCCAATCAAAGAAACATTTCTTTATAGATTCCCAGTCAATGGAAGACCAAGTGCTGTTTGGAGAGGTGATTGGTATGTGGGCAAATCCGTCAGTGTCACGGTGATAGATGTTGAGGGACAGAGTGTTGCTGTGTTGAATAGTCATTTACATGCTCCTTATTCGTTGGTTGGTGATGCTAAATATGAATGTCATAGAACATTACAGGCATGGGATTTTCAGAAATTGATCAATTGGTTGAAAGAATCAGGGAAGGGTGTGATTGTTGTTGGTGATTTGAATTCTAGAAAGGGTGAGTTGTCATATGAGGTGTTGACCGGGTTGACTGGGTTGGTAGATAGTTGGGAACAAGTTAATGATGTTGTTGATTTAGAGGTGTTGAAGAATATGAGTCCGATTGATCAAGTGGAGATTGGCGGTGCCACTTGTGATTCTGTGTTGAATACGTGGAGAGCAATGAGGGAACCATGGGAAGCCTGTAGATTGGATTATGCATTAGTTGATCCGGAAAAGTTTGAAGTGTTGAGAGGGAAAGTGGTGTTTACTGAAGAGATACCAGATATTGGATCATATTCTGATCATTTTGGTTATGAAGTTGAATTCAAGCTCAAGAGTCTGTCCAAACAGACACAAGATGGGTCAAAAATCACTATCAGAGAACAAATCCAAGTTCATAAGGATCTAATAAAGTTGATAAACACATACAAGGCCACTTCAAAGTGGCAAAAAACATGGAGAATGGCACATTTCTATACTTCAATTCTGGTATTGATTGTGATGCTCGTTGTTACTTCTTTCACCAGTGCAATTGCTCCTTGGTCGAGTGTGTTCTGGGTGTTGCTTACCATTGTGGTGAGTGTGACAGGTGCGATTGATGGGATCTTTGGGTTTGTGTTTGGAAAGTATGAGATGAGACAGTTGGACGAGGTGGAGATGGAGGTTGTTGATGGACAGAGATGGCTGGAAAGTGTTGAGAAAAGTGCGGATACTGTTCCTGTTTAGAATGGTGGTTTAATACAGGTTAGATTAATAGATCCGAATATCGTGTATTCGAAGTGGTTTACCTTAATTGGCACAGCTTTTCTTCAAACACCCTACTTATAAACTACAAAGCGTAAACAAACAATATAAATTAAATAAACAATAAAATAATAAGCAGACTATCTCTAGAATCTAGTTCTTCACACTCAACTCTTCGTCGATATTCCTGATCGCATCCTCCTCAGCCCCGTGGTTGGTTCTGGCCATTTCATTCACAGCAGCAGAAATCTGACTCTGCACAACGTGCAACTCCTCAGGATTGGATTCTTGCCATTGTTTCAACTTATAACTCTGACCACTCAAATCCCAATAAATACCTCTGACAGTGGTGAAGATACTTTCTCTGCCCTGGATTAATGGGAAGATGATCACACAGAAGGCACTGAAGAACAACCACAGCATCCAGATCACGACCCAGGCTGTGAATCCACCTTTGGAGAAGATGTAACCTGTTCCGTATAACGGCATTGGCACCAAGATAATGAAGATTAGGAAGAAGACAGGACATAAGATGTACGAAACTTTGGCATGTTTGTTCAAGATTGTTTGTTCTTCCTGGAAGATCTTCTCTTTAGAAGAAATGGCTAATCTTTGACCGATTGTAGCGACTGATTGAACAGGTGCTAATTTCTCTTCATCACTAACAGTGATATGTTCTTGTTCCAAGATTTCTTCGGTTTCATCAACTCTAGTAATTTTGTATTTCAATTGATCAAAATCAAAATCTTGAGCTCCAAAAGCATAAGTGAAAATAGGAACCAAGAAGAATGGAGTACCAAAGGCAGTTAAATTACCACCCAACATTGAATAATCTTCAAATAAGTTATCATAATTAGCAGCACCAAATTTGACTTTAGCAATAACAACCCAAACGATAATAGCCAAAACAGAACTTATAATAGGAGAAGCAGTAACAGCAATTAAATTCTGTTTTTTCCAAAATAATGTCAAAGCACAAGGTAAAACAGCACTTGAAATAATAATCCCCATGAAATTATACAAGAATCCCAAACTCACTCTTGATTGAATCAATCCAATACTGAACCCAACCATAACTGCAGTGAATCCAATAACACCAATATAATTAACAATCATTAATCTTTTACCACTTGCTTTTGGATTGATATAACCTCTATAGATATCATAAGTGACAATAGAACTAACTGAAATGACTTCAGCACTCATTGCAGAAGTGAATGCCATAAAAACTAGCAAGACACTTGCAGCAGCACCATTCTTTCCTAATAAAGTATAAGCTGCGGCAGGTAAGACCAAACCTGCACTGACTTGATCTGGAGTTAAACCATATGGATAAAACATAAAAGCTTCATTGTTTTGTAAGGCACGACAAGCTAATCCCATAGTGGTTGAAACTAAGACAGGGATCGCAACCCAAGCTAACCCACCAATGGTATAAGCAGATAATGTTGTCTTTGGATCAGAAGCAATTGATTTTTGCCAATAACCAGAATCCAAAAACACAGCAGCAAAATTACCACAAAGATTAATAATTAAAAAGAATCCAGCACTTTGATTCCTAAAAGTTAACCAACTTCCTTCATGGCCCTTTGAAGGATCAGTTTCGACTAATGCAGTCAATTGATCCCACATAGCAGAAGGTGAACCAATCAATGGATTAGTAGCGTAGACTTGGAATGCAAACACAAACAAGATGACAACAATAATAATAGTATGGATATAATCTGTGATGAAAACAGCTCTGATACCACCATATAAGATATATGCAACAATGCCTAATGGTAATAAGAACAAACTTGCAATTTTATTAATCCCAGTTAAGAAATGTAAAGTATCACAAACACCAGCCAATAACATTGCACTCACCAAGATATTTGTAGCAATACCATAATACATGAACACACAATGTCCAAATTTCCCATATCTTGCCTTAATGATCTCTAAGAAAGTATGTGCTTCCGGTGCTAATTTCTTAGCTCTAATAGCCAATGTTGCAAACAAAATAACTTGAACACAAGCACCTGCACCATACATATAACCACCACTAATCCCATTGTTAAAACTCTGTGTTGTGGAATTCAAAATCGTAGCCTCCCAAGTCCAACTTGAAACAACAGCACAGATAACCAACGATTGCTTCACAGAATGACCAGCAGTAGTGAATTCTTCGGCAGTCATTAATTCCTTCTTATAACGTTTAAGGACTTTTGTAATTAACATCATAAGTAAGGTGAATGCTGAACCTAGACCAATAAGGATACCATATCCAAACCCTTGTGATAATGGAGGAGATTCCATTGTATAGACACTGTATTAGACTTTTGTTGATACTGTTTGTGACTTTGTGGTTGATGTGGTGAAAGGGTCTTGCGTGTTGGCTTTTATATGGAGTATTCCATTATCAGTTGAATAATCACACAATCGGCGAAATGCACAGTATGCACCCAATGGATGCATGGCCGTACCGCATTAATGATCAAACAAAAACAGTAGATGTTAATAATCATTTATGAGACTTTTGATAAGATAACAAAAATAATATGTGGAAGCATCGAAATGCATAATGCATAAAAAATCCAGTTTGGAATTTAACGGGTAATTAACGCTGCAAACAGGCCGGTAGAGAAGGGGAGTCACTGCCAATTGACGGAGTTGATGTATGTGGAAGCAAGGAGCATTAGAATTTGGCTGTCAGGAAGTTGTTGGCCCCGAGATTGAGTATAATTCGAGTTTTAATAGTAACAACCCACCCTGCACCACCCAAGAATACCATAATCGACAAACCATCTGGTCCAATAACAGTGGATCATGGATCAGCTCAGTCATCATACAACGCAGTAAGTGACAAGCACTCTTGTCTATTGCCTATTGCCTAATGACTGACATCGATCACTACTTGTCCACTAATATCAGTGTCGTGCCCCTACCGGCCATTTCGCCGAAATGAAAATTGACAGTATTTTTTATGCTGGCATGATATGATTGGTTGATCAGTGTGAGATTTTTGATAATTGGCAGTTCGGCCAATAAAAGAAATCTACGTGTGATTGAGAACATTGGACTGTTATTGGTGCGATGTGCTAACGCCGTTTGATCTTATTGTATTTTTTTAATGTGTCAAATATGGCCGCAAACAAGAATTACACGTAGAGTAAATGAGATGACTCCATTTCGCCTAAAGTGTCTAGCGTCACCGATTATTTGTCTTGATAGTTCGATTTGGAAGTTTGACCCATTGGGGCTTTACGGCGTATTTTATCACTGCTCAGTACTACACTACCTACAGTCGAAGGCAGCCAGCTTAAGATAGAGATCCGGATCTACGTCGTTACCCTCCCGCTGACATAAGCATAATTCATACACCCAGACACTGCAACGCGTCAAAACCTTTCTTCCCGCATTACGTCATAGCGTTCCTAGACAAGAAACATAAACAAGAATTTGCTGAAAAAAATAGATTATCCTATTTTTACATGATTTTCCATATTTCAACTCTAAACAAATTGATTTTGAAACTTAGCTGGTCTACCATCAAATCAGTATACTGACTGCTCACTCTTTACACACACTCCTGCCACGCTACTCACACGACCTCTCAATAAGTGACACAATCTTGCTTATCTTCCAAGTTCTCACTTATCTCATATTCAAGATCCCTTAATACAAGCATAGACAATAGTGCCTTTTGATTTAATGCCATCATGTCAGACGAGGAGTATCAACAACTGCAACTAAAGCCCAGTTATCTGGTGGGTAAACCGCTCTTATATTTCACAACCGTTTTTGTCTCCCTTGGTGTTTTGTTATTCGGTTATGAACAAGGTGTGATGTCCGGTTTATTAACCAATGAACATTTTAAACATTATTTTAAAGATCCTAATAGTGCCGAGATTGGTACGATGGTTGCCATCTTGGAAGTAGGTGCGTTGATATCATCGTTATTATCAGGAAAGATCTCTGATAAGATTGGAAGGCGTCGTGCTATTAGATATGGTGCTATTTTGTTTGCAATCGGTGGATTTTTCCAGGCATTTGCATTTAATTTCACAGTCTTGACTATTGCTAGATTCATTTCTGGTTTAGGGATTGGGTTTTTGACTCAAATTGTTCCTGTTTATCAATCAGAAATTTCACCTTCACATAAAAGAGGATTATTAGCATGTGTTGAGTTCACGGGAAATATTGTTGGCTATTCTGCCTCTGTTTGGACCGACTATTTCTGTTCTACAATTCAATCGAATATGGCTTGGAGATTGCCATTATCCATTCAATCGTTATTAGCAATAGCCTTATTCTTTGGTTCTTATGTGATTGTTGAATCTCCAAGATGGTTATTATCAAAAGATCATGATGCCGAAGGGATTGTTGTCATTGCAGATTTAACCACCAAAGGTGATGTTCAAGATGAAAGAGCCCGTAATGAATTCCGTGAGATCAAAGAAACTGTTGTCTTGCATCGTTTAGAAGGTGAAAGTTCCTATAGTTATATGTTCAAACGTTACAAAAGACGTGTCTTTATTGCTATGTCTGCACAAGGGTTTGCACAGATGAATGGTATAAATGTGATTTCTTATTATGCTCCTTTAGTTTTTGAACAAGCTGGTTGGAAGGGAAGAAGAGCATTGTTGATGACTGGTATTAATTCATTATTTTATGTTGCTTCTACATTACCACCATGGATTCTTGTTGATAAATGGGGGAGAAGACCAATTTTATTATCAGGTGCTTTAATTATGGGATTTGCATTGACCAGTATTTCATACTCATTATATTTAAATACTGAAAGAACAAGACATTTGGTTGTTATTTTGGTTATTATTTTCAATGCTGGATTTGGTTATTCATTTGGTCCTATTCCATGGTTATATCCTGCTGAAATTGCTCCGTTATCGGTCAGATCTAAAATCACTTCATTATCAACTGCATCAAATTGGTTTTTCAATTGGTTGGTTGGTGAAATGACACCAATTTTACAAGAATTAATCACCTGGAGATTATATCTTATTCATTCAACTTCATGTTTTATTTCGTTCTTTGTTGTTTATTACCTATACCCGGAAACAGCAGGTGTTGGATTAGAAGACATGGATTCTATTTTTGATGATAGATCATCAACATTCAGTTATTCTTCTAATTCAAATTCTCAACAATTAGCCGATCCTGATGATGAATTATCCACAAATCAAAACTTATCAGGTGCTGCCGTGGCGAGACAACAAGCATTATTACATCCAACAGATCCCCTTCAAAACAAATCATTATTATCTAAACAAAGATCAGAAACATCATTCCGTACCCAGTTAAATGCATTCAATCCATCGAGTAATCAAAATCCAAGTTCGAATGCTTCTCATTATAGTGTTGAACCACCTGATTTTCATGACATTGTTAAATTTAAGAATTCTGATCAAAATTCATTAAGTTCATCAATTAGAAGATCAAGCGCTACTGTTAGTTCCTTTGTTGGTGGCGTTTTCAAGAAGAAGAAAGATTTTGGAGGGACTTATAATGGTGTTAGTAATAATGATAATGTTGTTGAATCAGATCAAGAAAGTCTGAATTCTCAAGATAGATAGATTTTAATACCCTAATTCAACTTACATATTTGTGCCTTTTATTTATATTATTTCTATTGTACATTAATAAATTATCATTTAATAATCCGAAGTTTGTAAAGTTATTGAGGATTTGGTAATTTTCTATAAACTTTGATGTATTTACTACCTTTATTTCTTGCAACTTTCTTACCTTCTTCTGTACTTTCTCTCATGATTTTGACACATTCATCATTATTTTCCCATTCCTCACCAACTCTTTCGAACAATGGATGCTCATCAAGATGTTTAACCATCCATTCATGCAAATCCAAAACGTCAGTAATAGTGTATATGATACCACCTTCTTTCAAAACATAAGCGTATTCACTCAATAAAGTATTCGTGATGATTCTAGCCTTATGTTTTCTCTGTTTGAAATGAGGATCAGGGAAGCAGAAAAACATCTTCTCTAATTGCGATTTATGAAAGAAATTAGGCAAGAATTTCATAGCATTACCTCTAAGGACATTAATGTTCTGATATCCATTAGTTTCAATATTTTGTTGTCTCAATGCAATGATCCGATCTTCAACGTAATGTGTCACTTGAACACGGATTTCCATCCCAAGAATCAAATTTTCTGGGAATGCAGGTGATAAATCAACCAATAACCCACCAAATCCACAACCAATATCAGCAATAGTGACATCTTTCGTCATCTTTTTAGTTTCTTCATCGTAAAAATATGGGAAAAATTTCGACCAGTCCATTAAATCTGGAGATTCTGGGTATTCCAACTGATGATCTGAGAACGGATTTGAATGAGCTCTCTGTCTATAGAATCTCTTTCTTGGTAATTCAACAGATGCTTCTTTAACAGTACTTTCATCAATCTTGACATGTTTTAGATTCTTTCTTGTTTCTTCCTGTTGTTGACGATATGCCTGTCTCTTGGCAAATGCCTCACTAGTGTGTTTTTCTTCTTCCATGGCGAACGAGTGCGGTGACCAGTCGTACAAATACGCACCACTACAACTATCACCAGTAATAAAATTCGATGAGTAGGATTTTTTTTTTCGCTGACAGACCCGATTGGGAAGGGAACCACTGGTTATGAACATATGGTCTATTACGTAACTAGTAATTTCCCAGTGCTGGTTAACCTTGCTGCTTTTGGAAAGTGACACAAAAATACAAGAACAATCATGTACCACCACGCAAAAGCAATATCAAACCAACAACTCATTGAATCAGAGCTCAGGAAGCTTCCGGTTTGAAAATCGATACCTCAGATAAGAAATGACATTAAGCAGTTCACAGATATTCGATGACGATGATGACAATGAAGAAAATGAAAATGATAAAAGTTCAGGAGAAAACGTGTTCGAAAAGGAGTAGAGAGAAAAGCAGTGAGGCTTCAACAGGAATGAAAAGACAAAAGGAAGCAGATACAGAATGTTCAGAGAATGTGCCTGGTAATAAAAACTATTTGGACCAAATGAATCAATCAAAATTAGGTCAATCTTTTCCAATACTTCAGTTACTTCAGACAGTCACACTAAGTCTTCCGATCCAGCACTTTTGAGAACACAAAACAAATTGAGGGTAACTTTGAAATGGGTTTCAAGATAGTCGTAAAGCATCCAGTTTTCAATCCAGAAGTTGTAAATGATTTGAAGAAATTATATGAATGGGTAGACATCGATGAATATATCTAAAGAACTATTTTGGCCCAAAGTTAGTTGACTCAGAACATTTAATGAAATACAAGAACCAAAACATTGCTATTAATTTTCTTCAAACTAACCCACTTGAAGTGACCTATGACTTAGAGTCTTTTAGAAATCTTGAGTTGAGAGAAAGTGTTCCTGAGATTCTCTACAGAATGAAGGTTTTGTAGTTAAATACAACAAGATCAAGGGTTTCAATGCAGATAAACAGACAACCTGCATATTCTCCTCTATTCAGCGAGTTTACCTTAGTGAACTGTGAGTATTAAATTGTATACACAATTAATAAGAATCTTCCCATCCCTTGTTGTCATTTGATTAAAACGCTTTCGGAGGTTATATTAATGAGCAGGCACCAACCCGATACATGGTTAGGGAGCACCGAATAATTACGTAACTTTCGGACTTATTCGGACTTATTCGGACTTGATATTATCGGGTTCACAAATAAGCTTAAAATTCGAAAAAAAATGTGTTTGTTTACGTTTCACCCCATATCCAGACCAGCCATTTCCAGGATGCTACTTTTCGGGATCAAGAGAACGATATGGCATTCGACCAAATCAATGATAATATGGTCCCGTGTACCAGGCTCTTCAATGTCACGTTTCAAGCTCAAAAATCCAAAATCAATTGGTGTCAGATTCAATTCATCAGCACCTAAATTATCACCGCATGATTCCAAAGCCAATGGATTCAGTGATATCAAGAGACTATTCCAACTAGCTAAGCCAGAGACAAAGCCTATAATTGGTGCTTTGGGACTGTTGGCTGTGTCGTCTGCCATTTCTATGTCTGTTCCGTTGGTCATTGGGAAGTTTCTAGATAGTGGGAGTGAAGATCTGGAGACCGTGAAAATCTTTGGGTTGAGTATGAATCAATTCTTTGTTGCAATCGGTGGTGTTTTCATTTTTGGTGCTGTGTGTAATGCTGGGAGGGCTATAATCATGAGAACAGTTGGTGAGAAATTGGTTGCTAGATTAAGAACAAGAACTTTGAAGGCCTCATTAGAACAAGATGCAGCATTTCTTGATAACAATAGAGTCGGTGATTTAATTTCTAGATTATCTTCAGATGCTTCGATCGTGTCTAGATCTGTGACACAGAATATCAGTGAGGGTATTCGTGCCGTGTTGAGTGGTGGTGTTGGTATCACTATGATGTCATTAGTGAGTTGGAAATTGACTGGTATTATGTTATTATTGGGTCCACCATTGGGGTTGATGGCTTTTGTGTATGGTAAGAGAATAAGAAACATTTCAAGACAATTACAAACATCAATTGGTGATTTGACCAAGGTTGCAGAAGAACAATTGAACGCTACAAGAACAATCCAAGCGTATGCTGGTGAAAGATTAGAAGTTCAGAAATATTCTAAGAATGTTAGAGATGTTTTCAATATTGGATTTAAAGAGGCTAAATTATCAGGTATCTTCTTTGGTTCTACTTCATTGATAGCTAATATTGGGTTGATCACTTTACTAGGTATTGGTTCCAATATGATCAGAAACGGTAGTTTGACAGTTGGTGAATTATCCTCATTCATGATGTATGCTGTTTATACTGGTTCATCGATGTTTGGTTTATCTAATTTCTATTCTGAATTAATGAAAGGTGCAGGTGCAGCATCAAGGATCTTTGAATTAAATGATAGAAAACCTGCCATTCCATCCACGATAGGTATCAAGCCCACTATTCAAGATCTACAATCCACAATTGCTTTCAAGAACGTCAATTTCAATTACCCAACTAGACCAAACACTTCAATTTTCCAAAAATTGACATTCTCAATTAAAAATGGAGAGCATATTTGTATCGTTGGACCTTCTGGTTCAGGTAAATCCACAATAACTTCATTATTATTAAGATTTTATGATCCACAGTCAGGTCAAGTGACTATAAATGATAAAGATATCAAATCATTCAACTTGAGATCATATCGTTCAATGATTGGATTCGTTCAACAAGAACCTCCATTATTCCCAGGTACGATCCTTGATAATATCACTTATTCAATCCCATTCAAACCAACTGATGAACAAATCCAGACTGCGTTAAACCAAGCAAATGTCACACGTTTCCTTTCTGAATTCCCAGATGGATTACAAACAACAGTGGGACCTCGTGGAACTCAATTATCAGGTGGTCAAAGACAAAGAATTGCACTTGCTCGTTCATTATTATTAAATCCATCAATTTTAATATTGGATGAAAGTACTTCTGCTTTGGATTCTAATTCTGAAAAAGTTGTTGCTCAAACATTAGCTAAAAGAGGTGATGAAGGTAAGACTACGATTTCAATTGCTCACAGAGTTAGTACGATAAGACATAGTTCTAGGGTTATTGTTTTGGGTAAAGAAGGTGGTGTTGTAGAGACAGGCACTTTTGATGAATTGAAGAAGAACACAGATTCCGAATTGAATAAATTGTTGGCTAAGAATGGGAGTGAAAGTAGTAGTGAGAAGGCTGAAGGTAGTTTTAGAGAAAAAGTTGAAACTGCCGTGGGTGACAAGGAATTGGAAACGTTGGAAGTTGAAGAGGAAGTTTTGGAAGAGTTGGAAAAGGAAGAGGAACAGAGAGTTAAAGAGGATCTTTCATTGAATAAATAGGGTTTTTGCTAATTCACTACATCTTGTATATAAAAGTGTTCAAAGAATATTGTCATTCTTCCATTGAGGTAGTTTGAAGTACCACTTGCCTCATAGCAGGGAACTAAATAAATTATTATATAGGAAAGCACCTCATTATCGATC
Source organism: Komagataea qinlingensis (assembly GCA_030563005.1). Taxonomy (NCBI): domain Eukaryota; kingdom Fungi; phylum Ascomycota; class Saccharomycetes; order Phaffomycetales; family Wickerhamomycetaceae; genus Komagataea; species Komagataea qinlingensis. The sequence goes on from JAKUAP010000068.1 coordinate 36,452, forward strand.
TCACCAGCTTGAAAAGGCGTTAGAATCAAAACAAAGGTCACTCCTATCATCAATAGTTTGAGAGACATCAAGTAAACTGCTAATATCCTTATTGAAGTGGAGACCATACTTTTTGTTCATGTCAATCAAATAAACAATTATAAGTTGGATGAACCATGGAGTCTATGTCTTCGTTCGAACTGTGGTCACCTGACTTCACCGGTCACGGACAAGATAAACACATCATAAAGATACCGATCACATTCTCAAAGTTTTTGATGCATCCAGACTACCAATGAGTTCTGATGGTAGAAGAAGAAGAAGAAACAAAACTACGAACTTTTTTTTTTATATCGGGGCAAAAAACCATACGGTATCCATATGAGCGCGGATTACTTCGGGTCTATTTCATCCAAGACAATGAAACATGAAGCCTCAAGTTCTCTTAGACAGTGCCCAAAGGAGTAAGTAATGGATAACCCCAATCATTGCCCCACGATTTATTGTAATATGACTGTAAATAATCAGCTGATAGATCTGTTTAATTCAGACATGTACTGCGGACCGAAATGTATTTGGAAACTCTCGCAGACGAATCAACGTTTCATATTTACTTCTTCTCCAATTCAGCAATTCTTTGACTGACAACTCTAATGGCATCCTTCCTTTCCAATTTCTTAAAATCCCCATTCCCACTGACATCAATCTCAACTTCTTCGTTATCTTCAGGTAAGATATTGGCTTCAACGAAAAATTCATTACCTGAATCCAAAGGATGCAAAACTTGTAGTGTGGAGCTTGTATCTTTCAGGAATTCAAGTGTCTGCTTGTAATTTCCCAGTAGTATCTCTTTGGACTCCAACATTGTATCGAAGGGATGACTGGATGAGGAACGTTGCTGCGATGAAATCTGTAATAGAAGAATTTCAGAAAAGTCTATATTGAGCTTCCGGTTTGGGACACATATTATTACGTAACCGAATGCTGAAAGGTTTTGAAGGTAAACAAAAAACATGAAACACGTAAAGTTTCTGTTTTGATTTTAGTTTTTGATAATCAGTTTAAGAATGGCCAAGATTTCGAGCCATATGATCCAGAAGGAGCTTGATACAGAATTCAGTGAATTCAGTGATTTTGATGACGAGTTTCAGGGAGTGCTGGACGCGAGCAGGCTGAACGAGAAGTTCATTAACTATACTAAGGGTCTGTACAATGAAAAAGAAACTGTCTATGATGGAGATGAAGAAGAAGAAGAAGATGAAAAAGTTGGAGCAGGAGAAGAAGTGAATGAGGTTGTTCCTCAGAAGAAATTTGGGCGCGTCAGAGAATATAGTCTATACGAGGGGGCACTTCGGTGGTTTTTCAAGGTTGTTATCAAAGTGAAACAGAATTCAAAGAAGGTTGCGATATTTTTGATATTAGTGATCATCAATCTACTGATAATATTCTCCATTTCCAACCAAGACACTCAATCAAGTCAGATAATATCGATTAATTCAACTCAGGATATTTCTAGGTCATTGTCAAATTTACAGTGGCAGATCAATGAATTGAATACAAAGAATAAGAATAGATTAAATGATTTTAAAAATTATTTAGATTTGAAGATTGATGAGTTTAATGGGAGATTTAAGAAACTAGATGATAGAATAGATGATGTTTATTCAAGATTAGACGGGTTGAATTTCGATGGTGTTCAAATAGAAGGAAATGGGAAAGTGCCAATCATTTTGGATGAGTACAACAACGTTAAAATATTGCCTGAATTTGAATCCTTTCTTCAAACTTACATTAATGACTATCTACAAGGCAAAGATTTAAAAAGCATATTCAAACTTAACTATGATTCTATAATTGAAAACCATTTGGACAAATTTTTAAACTCCAAAGTTGGATTTATGAAAAAGCAAGAGATTTTATCATTAATTTCATCACAATTTCAAGAAAACAAGAAACAGTTACTTCAAGAAATGAAACTAATACAGAATAAACCACAAATTCCACCATCTTTAAAATTACTCAACAATGGATATCATAATCCATCAGATAATCAAATCAATTATGCTTTATTCTCTTCAGGTGCCAGAATAATCAATTATTTAACATCACGAACATTCGCGCCAAAGCAAAAACCCTCAATGATGAAGAACATCCTCAAAGTTTTCCAATCATCCACAGATACACGAGTCTCAGAAGAAGATGATCATCAATTATCAACCTTCTCATCAACACCATTCATTACATTGACGTCAAATGAAGGATATTGGAGATCATCAGTTACTAAAGGTACCACATTAGCTTTGAAATTTTTAGAACCTATCTATCTAACTAGTTTCAAATATGATCACTCTAATGTTATGAATGGTGCCTTGATAACGTCAGCACCAAAGAAGATCAGTGTGTTCGTTGATACGTTCAATAATGAAAAATATTCCAAATTGAGTGAATTTAATGATTCATTAGATGGTTATTTCAAAATTGGTGAATTCACTTATGATTTAAATGATGAATATCATGATGGTCAGGGATTTAATATACCTAATTGGGCTAAAAAGATGCTGACGAAATCAATAATCGTCAAAGTAGATGAGAATTATGGGAATGAGTTCTTTACAAGTTTGAATAAATTCAAGATTCATGGAATGACAAGATTTGATGTTTTTGCAATAAAGGAATTATTAAATAATGATGAGATTGATGATGATTTAAAATCAAAGTTTAAAGATTGGTTTAATGAAGAAACAGAAAGTGTTAATAAAAGAGGTGCGTTCGGTGGAGATGAAATTATTTAAGACAATTAGCTGTTAATGAATTATTATACTATACTTTATTTAACATCTCATAGATAATGCCACACAAATGCATCAAACCTAAAAATATCACTAATTTGATCGGATCAGTTATATCTAGGAAGATCCCATGTTATGCAGCTGTCAGCAACATGCATTGTTTCTATGGGTTTCTTTGCTATGGATTAAGTGATACCATGTCATGAAGTCATATCCCTCAAGATTAAAACGATGATCAACATTTTGAGATCAGAGCCCCCCCAATTCGAGCAACTAAGCAACTATTGACAAGTCATTGATTCTAGTTCTTGTGATTCTTCTCAATCGATGACATTCCCGATTGCTATTTTTGATTAAGGTTCGTTTTGTTCACTCAACCTTATGTGAGATTACACACCCTGATCTCTGAATTGAATTGACTAATTTAGAATAACTGCAATGACTACAAGGAGAGTTTGGAAGTATCAAAACACACACAATTCAGAAACGAATCTGCAACTGTAGCTCTTTTTTTTATATTTTTCCCACAGACAAGCAGCAAATCCTGATTTTCAAATTTGGGTTTTCTTGGCGTGGGCTTATCAGTTAAGTAGCCGCTTTTGTGTCTTCTTCTGTCCCGATCGGGAAATCGCTCTCGGGATTCGATTGCACCCTTTTACCCAATCGGGTCAAAAGAGGGTGCCTTTCACGCCATTTTGACACAACCGGATAAATTTGACGCTTCCCTTTTCGCCAATTTCGTATAGGCTGGGGACATGGCCGTTTATTCTTTATGTGAGGGCAGGAACTTTGAGCGGAGCTGAGAAAATGGGAAAGATGCCTATTCTCTGATTCGTCCATGCTTTTTTTTTTTTTCTTAGCCATGATTTCTAATTTGTTGGTTTCGGTTTGTTTGCTGAGCCCCCAATTTTATACAAACAGGCTGTCCTCTCTCCCCCTCAACAGCAGCACCTCAATTGCGCTTCCTATTGTTATCCCTTTAAGTCACCGGACCGCACCTCGGGTGGCCAACTAGTTCTAGTTCTGTAAACTGTTGTTGCTGTTTAGAATTCTCAGATCAATCAATTAATTCCACTAAATTTGATTGTGCTCGATTGCGTCATTTTGCACATCCTATTTTTTTTGGAAAAAGTGTGTTGTCTTTCGAGAGGGTCAAAATCTGAAAGGTTTATATAAAAATTTCAAGTTCCGTTATTACAGAAATAGAAAAAAATTAGAAAGATAACGAATTAGTTCTTTCTCATTCCAATACAGAATCAAAGAGAACAAATGATGGGAATCAAATCCATCTTCAAGAAGAAAGAGGTTCAACCAACAGTTGATTCCTCATCATCACAGGAATCCATTGCAACCATTCCACAATCTCCCGTTTCTTCAATCACCTCTTCATCCATCTCAGCACCAACCAACCAAATATCCAACCATAATTCCAACAGTCTCCATGATCAATACCGATCATTAACTAGCTCAGATAGTGTCAATAATGAACTGGTACCAATTATCACCTTGTTGAACTGTCAGGCATCAAGAGTGTATTTAGGCAACCATTCCGTCTTGTTCAACTCTGAACATAAGAATGAGACAAATTATGATCTCAATTACACAGTTTGTGATTTTTTCATTAGAGGAACCCAACTGAAAGTTTTCCAACATCAACAAGGTGATATTGATAGCGATATTCAAAATGTGAGATGTTTCAAACCGGTTTCTATCAATTTGATCGATTCTTCATCCATTCATCTTAATCATGGAGACAACTCATTAATAATCACACAAACAAGCACTGTTGCACATCATTTGAAGTTTGATGACTTAGAGACTCTTCAATTGACACTTTCAGCTATTAAATTATCACAGTATGAATACACTCGTTTAAGTGAGGCTTACACTGCCTCGTTGTTGAGTTGTAAAGGTATGGGTCTTAGTGATATTCATGTTGTTTTGGCAGAAAATAGATATGTATTTGAAGAAAGATGCAGTTTGAAGTTGAATGGAGAATGGATTGATTGTGTTTGTGTTGTTAGTCCATGTGAGAAGAAACTCGTTGGTAATAAAAATAAGAAGAATGGGAAGGTTGAGTTTTATTCAGTGACTTCAAAAGGTAATAAGAAGAGATTACTATGTTCTGTTGATTCCATTGAACATTGCTTTGCAGTCTTTACACACGTTGATTTGATTGACAAATCTTCAATGATTAGAATCGATGGTGATGTCACCTACTATCAAAATTCCACATCTTCATTTGCAAGGTCAAGATCTTCTACAGTCAACTCATTAAGCACCAATAACAATAGTAATGCCTACCAATCAGGCCATCACAGAAGAAAAAGCTCCATTTCATCAATGACTTCGACTCTATCCACAAAACCATCATCATCAGCATCCGTTTTCCAAAATACTTCAATCCATGTCATTCCTCATCACCATGCATCTGTTCCTAATTTTGAAACATTGATTCGTTTCTTGATTCCATTGTTTGATTCATTTCAATTATATGGCAGACCAAAGAGATTGAATGCAGATAAAAAGGATTCAAGATCGTTATTGTTTGGATTACCATGTTTACCAAGCGTTAAGATCTTGAGTATTGAAGTTGCATTAAAATTGATTCAAGGTCATTGGAATAGTATTGTTGAATTAGAAGATATTTATCGTGATAATTTGGATGCTAACGGTGGTGTTGCTACCAATACAGTTGGTGATTTCAACTATGATGGATTGTTTAATTCTAAAGTGGAATCATTATATGCTAATGCTAAATATCAAGGATTTGGTGATTTGAAGAAAGAAATCAAAGAAAGTATGAAATTCATTGATCCTGTGATTGTTTATAATAGTCCTTCAATTAAGACTGATAATTTCTCACCATATCAATCAGCAAATCAATCACCATATCAATCAGAATCAACCAGTCCTTATGAATCAAGATATGCACCAAATTCAACCTTTGGTGATAGATACAGAACAAGTAGTTTGACATCAAAGGATATTGGATCAGTCAGTATGGTTGAAGGTATTGCCAAGAGACATGATACTTTAAGAGAGATTAGTATTGATGATGATGGGATCAGTGGGATTAATAAGTTGGATTTAGAAGAGAACCGAGTTGCTGCTTGATTTTTTGATTTGAGTTTTATGATAATATGATAATATGATAATATGATTACTTTTTTTTTTTATTTTTTGAAGTTTTGATGTTTTTTATTGATTTATATGGGGTTTGTCAAAAAGCGTTTCGATTATACAGTTTTATACAGAGTTTTGAGGTTTCATTTAAACTGCAGAAGACGGTTGGGTTTTGCATACCACCACTAACGTAGGCGTGCCTGTACCGAGAATTTCGCGCCCCCCTGCAATTTTTGAAGTTGTCAATTCCATTTCCAAATCCAAATCCTTAGTTGCAGCCGTCTTTTTGATACCTTTACTCCTGCTTTTTTCTATACTCCTTACTGCTATTTCTGTAAGTCGGAGAAATTCTTTGACGTGATCACTTTGAATGAATTTCGTTCCCATTTTTTTGACCGGTTTTCTAGGGTTTTTTTTTATTACTTGTGCCTCTACTACTTTTTCCACCTGATTGAACCCGATGCCCACTGGCTTCTCCTAGTCTGCTGTTATGGTAGATGGTTGCCTGGTGCAAAGAAACCGGAACCCATACATGGTATCGTGGTTGATCGAGTGTGGTCATTGGTGCATCGCAGCTGATGTGGTTGTCTGATTTTGATAAGAAGACGGCCGGTTGGCACATGTATGTGTTGATAATACAATACTTGAGAATTATTTGAATGATGTAGTCGAATTCACTGTATCGCTACAGTCTACTCCACAGTACATAGGGGTAGTCAGCACACAGTCTTACTGGTACTACTGCTAACAGTCTACTACCACAATATTGACACATTCCTGCTGGTGTCTGGGTGCCCTTTTCTGATTAAGTGTCATTATCGAAATAAAGGCGAATAGATAATTCTTCCATTGTCAACAAACACAACAAAAACGCGTCCTTTCTGCACTGCGATATGGCACGCGCTAAGGATCTCACGTTCCGCCTCACACGTACCAGAACCACCTTGGAGGTCTGGTCCTCGGATTCTCAGAGCTTTGCCATCACCAATAAACAAATAACACTGACATTGGAAAATACCGTAAGTGATATATTTGAGGTGATATCACTCAGATCTGCTGAAGAAGAAGGTCTTTTGAATTCAAGATGTTTGAAAGCATATTATAGACATCAGGAACTCATGCCGTTTCAACCATTGACTGATTTTCTCACTACTGATGATATCAACCATGATCAAGTGATCAGAATCAGAATCGAGATCAATAAGGATTTGATGGCCATGTCTGCTATTAGACCGGCACTGTTGAATATCAATCTGAAATTAGCATTAGGGAAGACTATTTCTGTCAGAGAACCGCTTAATGTTAGTGTGAAGTCATTGAAATCTTATGTGGTGGAATCCATAGGCATTGATGAAAGCCACATAGACCATTTTGAGTTCAATGGTGGTGTTAGCATCCATAATGAAGATTCTACCATAGGTGACTTGTTAGGATTGGATATTGCACCTTTGGGTGAATTGAATCTCTACGTTGTGTTAGAATCTGATTTTCGAATCAAGTTATCTTCACCTGTTGAGAATATATTGAGATGTAATACTGTCTACAGTATGTTGGATACTTCAATCCTGACAATCAAATATTTTGTTATTGATCAATACACCGGGAATAAACAGATAGGTTTAGAAGATATAAAGATCATTTATTTTGGAAGAATCTTAGCAGATTCCTCAAAATTGAAGGATATTATTCATGCCCATACTGATATTTCCAACATAACATTACATTTTGTGTTGAGGGAACCGGAAGATCCATTACCATCTCAGGGGTTCTGGAGTGATTTGAGACGAGGTGCTTTATTTGAATTCTTACCAAGAGAACCAAATCCAAATTTCCAACAAGAAGTTCAAAGAGATGAGAGACTAAGAGAACAACTAAGAAATGGTAATATTCACGCAAATGACATCCCAACAGAATCCGTCCTGGTGCAAGATGATATCTTGCATTTAAACAACAACTATAATCAAGAACACACATCACATCAATACATTAACGGTCCTCCTCACTTACCATCTTCAAATAATTTAACTGGTGAATCCTTCGACACGATAACCACACCATCAGGCATCACACGTCAAGTGAACCAAGTCAACTTATCCACAATCGTTTATAAAATCACTTTAAACACACTCTCTGGTCAAAGAGAACTCATACTGTCAAGTTCACAAGCAATCATCAACGATAATGATCCACGAAACCCATACTTGATGTTATCCCCATCAGGATTTGCCAAATTGGAACAATTAGGTATAGATATTGAAAAACCAGAAATCAGAATTGAAGAAGAACCAATTAGAAATATCAATCCACCAAATTTCGATTTCAGAAACTTAGGAATCCCTCAATTGAACATACCTAACCAAACACAAGCTGCGATCCCCCCACAAGATGGACATATCCCTGGTGTGAATATCAACATCAATGGTATAAATATTCCTCAAGGTACAAATAACACAATTCCTCAATTCCATGTCACAAGAATAAACTTGGCTCAACTAGCTACTAATTTCCTTGTCCCAATTTATGGAATTTTGAAATATTCCTTAGTTCATTTGATAGTTTTTGAAAACTTGGAAAATAAATATTTGAGATGGATAGGAATGGGCATATTAGCAATCCATTTCTTAACTAGGAGGTCGAATAGTCATATATTGAGATATATCAGACAGAGAACAATTGGTGACACAGCTGTGAATTCAATGCTGGTAAGATTGAGAATGTTAAGAACTAATGCTAATGATGTGGTAAAGAGAGCTTCAAAGTGGTTGATTGAGTTGGCCATTCCTATGGAGAGAAGATCACCAATTGTGGAAATTCCAATAGGGTTGATAGTCGGACTGTTGTCCTTTATAATTACTTTCATTCCTCAATTATCTAGTCCGTTCCTTGAACTTATTGATGAAAGAAACAGAGAAGTCGAGGAGTTCAATAATGATGTTGATGATGATGATGATGATGAGGTTGATCAGGGTCAAGTTTTAGGAGAAGAAGATCATCATGTTGAAAATGTTGATATTAATGATGGAACAACTGCTGTTGAACGCCATGAAGTGGTTGTTGAGAATTGAAGTCGTTCCTGTATATGGTTTGAATGATTGAAATATATGGATTCATGGGATTATAATGTAGAAGAATTGAAGATTTTGTTGAGAAGAGAAAGGAAACCGGGTATATAATCCCACTCAGAGCCAATGAACCTCAAAACTTGAACTGGTAAGCTGATTAAATTCAACGACATTAATTCAATACACATAATGAACGATTTCTGGAAGATAATAACCCTTTCTGTTGTCGATATCCTTGGCTTTTTACTTTTTTTGATTAGTTTTTTGATGGTGAGCCTCTCCATTGGTCTTCCTATGGGTCTTGTCGTATTCATTGTCTACGGTTGTAATTGTGGATCGGTGTTTAGAATGAGAAGAGAAATAATCTTTAGGAAGAAGTGAGAAGATGGCTTCGAAGGAATGAGATATTGACTCTACTGAGGATGACTGTTCCTTTGCGTACGTCTTCAGCAGAATATTGGCGAGGCGGTCTAAGACGTGTGCAGCTTCCTGGAGTTGGACATCAATTACATGAGAATGGTGGATAAGGACTACTTAAGGCTTCGAAGTTGAATCGCAATTTCTATATTTTAATCACCATTCAAGAACCTTTCTCTAATATACAATTGTGAGGTCAAACATTAAATACTGATTGATTAGTATCGATGTCACAAATTGTGACTTCTCTCAGAATAACCAACTAATGCAATATCCCACAAATGCACCTAAATAACCACCACCAACGATGGTCATTGGCCACGTTTGCCATGGTCTATCCCAATCCAAAGGAATAGCAATCGCACCCAACCAGGCACCAACAGCCACCGCAATGCCCGTCTTGATACTTATTGAATTAACACCAACTTTCATAAAAATGACTAAACTTGGGTATAACAATCCACTCAAATGTAAAGCAAGCATATAGTTCTCAAAGACAGTAGTGAAGGGGGCACCAAATAGCACAACAGTTCCAAAAAGAACAACACTTAGTAGCAAAGATGCAACAAATCCAAATAATAAATGGTGGTAATCATTAAGGATATTGAACTTGACGCGTTTCTGACTTTTGACATTAAATAATTGTGAGAGGAATAGCGTCGTATAGACGGCCTGGGTGCCAATTAGAGAATAGAGTGACTTAGTCAATGTTTCATTCACCTGTGTGCTGAGATCATTCTGGAAGATGAAGTATACTTGAGCTAATAAATGAATTGGGATGATCTTGATGCTTGGCTGGATCTTGTATAAATCGACATTGGATTCCGATTTCAAGGCTGGGTTTGTCGAATCTGAGAAAGACACGGACTTTTTAGAGGGAGTCGGCTTCGAAGCAACCATTTTGGTTTAGAATTGGACGGAACTGGCGTGGTTTGTGGTTTGTTGTGAAGTGTTTTGTTTTGGTTTTTATGATTTTTTCTGATCTCGGCCTTACTCGGGTCTAACGGTACGTAATAGCCTACGTTGAACTTTTTTTTCTCTATTTTTATTCTATTTTATGTACACTCTGAACTCACTGCAAATTATCTAGCGATGTTTCAATATCAATGAAATCCTTCCATAATTCCAAATATGCATTCTTACCAACCTTACTACTGAAATTCAATCTCTTATCCAGATTAAAATAATTGAACCAATATTTCAACAGATTAAACTCCAAAATTGGTTTGAAACCAACTTCATTATCAGCATATCTATTACTCTTCGGATTCAACCCACAATAATGAGCAACTTTATCACTGATTTGTTGCTGGAGAACGTATAATCTTCTATAACTTTCTTCATCAATTGGGGAAACTTTGAAAATAGAACCATCGATATTAACCCCAATATTTTGGAAATTTTGTAGATTTGAATTCATTGGAATCATCTTCAATGCCGTTGTTAATGAGTTTGTCTTGAAACTTGACTTCTTTAATAATTTCTGGCCCATTAATGATTTAACGTCCTCTGGATCATATGACAACAACTGCAAATTTTCATCATCATCAGCAATTAAAAAGTAAATCTCATCCTTGAAAACAATGAAATCAGCAGATGAAACATTAACATTTTGTAAATCTTTACCTAATAAGAATAATCTATATGGTTCTGCATCAAATGCCAAAAACCAAACACTTTTCAACGTATCACCAAGTAATAACAAATTACCAAAACTCTTAGATTCTGAAACAAATGTAGCACAGTCATAAAATGCAACAGGAACTGTAGAATTATCTTGTTGTAAATCTCTAATCAACACCTTTTGTCCCTGTGCAGTTAAAAACCTACCACTGATTTCGTTGATTGTAGTAGCAGCACCTCTCAAATGTTCCTTGGAGATCTCTTTGAATTTGAATAGAATTTCTGGTTTATTTGGATCAGGAACAATAGAAATGATATCTTGGATATTATATTCACCATAGACTGTCAAATCCTCAATTCTATATTTTCCAACTGCAATACCCAAAAATTCCTTCTTCTTTTTAGATCTTGAAGAAATTGTTAAATTCATTGATTTCAAATCATTGATTATTTGATTCTCTGGGAATTTAATCTCATCAATAACTTTCCAATTCTTAGGATTAATTAATTTAACAGAACTTTTGAAAGTGTATGATTTTGGTTTATCTTCTTCAACACCAACAATAGGAATATCTTCTTCATCTTTTGCATCGTATGGAATCTTGGTCAGTGTCGATATTATAAACAGTTGTGAAGTTTCATGATATGTGATATTATTTATGGTTTCTTTGAAGTTGAATTTTTCAATTGGTAAATTTTGGGAATAATCAAATCTTGCATTATTTGAATCTGGGATTTCCAATTGACAAATTCTTGCATTTTTTTGATTATCAATGTACATAAATTCATCATGATTGTAAATTTTACAAATAGAAACTGCATTATTTGAAGTGAATTTGAAAATCTTTGGAAGTGATTTTGATGTTTTAATAATGAAATATGGTTGTTTACCGGTGACAAAGATTAAATTCTGATCTTTCAATTTGATTGGGATTAATTTTCTTTCCAGGATAGTTGAACTTGAATAAATGTTTTCTGGAGCACCTGTGAGTAAATTATTGACAATCTTAATGAATTTCACAGTACCATTATACTCGTATTTCTTGTAAAAGATCAATTCACCACCAATGGTCAACAAAATCAAGTACTCTTCTTTGTTCAAATCATCACCAATCTCCAACAACTCTATCTCTTTGAAAAATGGATCAGGAATCAATCCAGTTGGTTCTTCATCATATTGTTTAACATCCACAACTTCATTCAACTTGTTAACATTTGACAAATGGAAGAAATTATCATTATGATTTCTATTAAACGCAAACAATTGATTATTAACTGTTGAGACAATAAAGATTGGCTCCTTTTCACTTTGTAGATTCAAGATATTTGAATTTGAGATCGTACCTGAAGTCAAAATCGTTTCTGTTAATCCAATAGGTAACTTGACTTTGTTTAATTTCTTACCTCTCTTAGGATCAATTTCAAAAATCTTAATCTCACCCTTTGATGAAGTTATAAGGACGTACGGATCATAGACCTTGGCTGACAAGATCTCAAAATCAACATTGATTTGAAACATTTTCTTGAAGTTATAGTCAAACAAGTAGATGTTTGTCAATGTAATTTGAATGATTCTATCTGATTTGGCCATAGTATCAATGTTGATTGTGATATTATTGTTCTTGAAATCTAAAGTTTGGAAATTTCTAAAATTCTCATTGATTAAAAAGATCTCGGATTTGAAATTTTGTAAATCTGTAGTGACTAAATACCTGTTCAATAAATTCCATGTCTTGTTGATATTATTAAATTTCAAGGTGGATTTGATCTTTGGTGTTATTGATGGATTGAAACAAGTGATGGAGCCATTTGATTCCTCACCAGTTGAACAACAGGTTGAAACATCGTTCAAGTTCGGATTTGGTAAACCTTGAATAACTTGTTCGGATGATAATTTTCCTAATGTGAATGATGATATAGGACCGTTGTTTATCAAGAAATCAGCTTCCTTATATTTCAAGATGTCTTTTGTTTTAGTATTGCCATTGGACTCTTCATCAGCGTATAAGTCATCGTCATCATCAGCATCTTGTTTGACTTCTTGTTCCGTATCTTGATCATCTTCACTATCAAACTTCTTCAACAAGACAGAGCTTGATGATCCATTACCAATGAAGATGAAGTCATCAAAGATAGTCAGGCTCTGGGTGTTTAGTGCTAGCACATCTAATCCAACAACAGGAGACACGTTCAAATCTTTAATCAATTTACCATCCAGGGAGAACTCAATCTCATAAAACTTCCCATTTTGATCAATAATTAACACATTCCCATCATTCATTAATTCTAGTTTGCAATCTTCCAACTGTAACTCTAAAGAACTCAAATCTTTCAATTTCAAATCAGTACATTGATTCCAGAATGAGTTAACTCCACAACCTTTAACATTACCGGAATTATCAACATGCAAGATTTCATTGGCACCAATTAATAAGACACCATTCAACGGTGATTTCAATGGTTTGATTTGATAAATATCATACGGAAGATTTTCAACATTAAGGATTGGAGTAGATGAACCAGTACTTAAGTCTAATGATAATAAGATGAAACTGGTTGTATCTTTTCTAACCGATAAATCAGCAGCCCAAGCCATTGATTTGTTGTAAAGGATACCCAATGTAGCATCTTTGTAATTGTATAAGAATTCACAATCAATAATGGAACTGATGGAGGCTTCTAATTTGTTAACTGGAACAATGATGGAGTCTTCATATAACGATTCATTATGGATATTAGTACTCTTTTCAACTTCATAGACATCAACATCTTCATCAAACTGCTTGAAAGGTAAAAATGCAAATAAATCATTAAATAACACTAATGAACAAATTCCATTTGGTTCTAGTTTCAGTCTAGCATCATTAAATTCATCCTTGTTATTAACACTCTTCTTTTCAAACTCCAGTTCATAAAAATGTAAAGATTGTGTCTGAATGGTATAATTTTCAACATCCCAACTAATCAAACTTAATTTAGCAAATTTCGTCAATATCAACAATTGATCCAATCCACCAAAATTTATCTTCTCTATCCCATGAACTGTACCATTCAGCTTGAATTCATGGAGAAGTATTAGCTTATCACCATTACCCACCTTGAATATCTGTAATAATGTGTTCTTGACAACGATGAGGTTGATGTAGTCCTTCGACGTTAAGTGACAAGATATGGAAAAGGAAACCCTCGTTGGATCAATCAGCTGGTCAAAAACGTCCATTGTGAAAGACCGGTATAAAGAATCAGTAAAAGATTACGATTAAGTTGATGAAATGAATGCAGCTTTGATGTTTGATTTTGTTAGGCTCGGGTTTTTGTTTACTTTTCATGAAAAATTGAGATTCTAAAGCGACCCATCGGAGCATAACCTTTGTCATAAAGGTTAATTAAATCAGGATTGGAAGCATTTACTCGGATGAAAAAGGAGTCGATGAGCTGTGTAAGAGATGATTCAAGTTGGGATCTAATTCTTTATTTGGACGCCAAATTGAAATTTGATTCACGTGATTTACCAAATTAGGAAATACGGTGGAATCACAAGTGTCAAAATGGCGGAAATCCGAAGAAGAATTGCGCAATTGTGCCAAATACGGTAACCATACATAACTGTGAGGTCTAAGATAAAAAACTGTGAAATCTGAATCAAGAGACGATTAAGAAGCTACGGAATGAATAAAATAGCTGTGAATTGAAATATAAAACAGTGGCGTTTGTGGAATAATGACTTTATGGCCACGTTACTGCCTTGGTCATCGGAGATTCAGTAAAGAACTGATTGCTGGAAGTGTGATTCTCTCATTTGAGTCCTGAGGCCTTACCACTGGATTGTTGTTGGTGATTTTGTGATTGTAGTCAAAATGGTATTGGTCTATGGAACCTATGGAACCTATCGATTGATGTCTCGAAAGTTTGTAATTGTCTGGAATCAGTGGAGTCAGTAGCAACTGATGCTTATCTGATGGGGAATCTGGAGACAGTAATCTTGATGAAGATGAGATACTGGAGTTTGAAGTAACTGGCCGTATGGATTTCGGCGATTGTGAAGATCTTGAAGATGATGAAAAAGACGGCAGTCTCTGAATGGTTGGGTTTGGTGTGGCAGATACGGGTTTGGTAGAAGAATTGGATGAAACACTAGATCTTTTTCTTCTTTTGATTCTGTTGAACCTTATCAAATTATCATCAATCTCCAAAAACACATCATTATTTGTAGCCTGGCTGCCGTTTGAATTTATCACCTTGTTGGTATTTACATTGCGATGGTACCCTTTCTTCTTGAAGTACAAACCACAAGCATTGCAGATGTTGCGTCCCTGGTCATCTTTTCTCCAGATCGAGGTGTTGATGTTATGACAGTTGGCACAGTGGATGATGCTGAGGTTGTTAATGTCGATGTTCTTGAGGATGATCTTATCGTGATTTACCGAATTGCTTAGATTGTCGTCCTGCTGCACAATAAGCTTATCGATGAGTTCCGACGTTGATAGGGACTTCTTCTTGGAGATCAGCACAGTGGGTCTGTGTTTGTGCTTGGACTTGTAGTACAGGCCACAGGCGTTGCACAGGGTCAGCACGGACTGGGTCTCGTTGTCGAGTGTTCTCCTCCACATGGGGGTCTTCTCTGTCAGGCAGTTGTGGCATTTCATCTTGACAGGACAATAAAATCGGTGTGCAGATAACAGAGATGAAGCAAGGAGAAGGCCACAGGATTTGTGCAGTTTATATACTTTTGTGCGTCTGTGGAAAATTAAGCTTGGGTGGTATCAGAGAGGATCTAGATTGCGATTAATTCGTGATTGTTCGAGCAGAATTGCGATTCTTGACAGGTCGTTGTGGGAGAGGACTGTGGTGGCATGTCGAGCCATGGCCGGGTTCTGAGGATCCGGGCCAAAGAGAGTGCAGTGTGTGCTACGGGGTGCTGGGCCCGACTGTCATCTCTGTCTGTGTGTTGGAAGTTGGAACTGAGCACTGTGTTACGTGTCGCACGTTTCAACCATATCATTCATTCCCTGTTCGTATCTTCTTCTTTATCTTGTTGTGCAAAGGCGTGTCAATAATTCTAAAACCCTGACCCGCGTTGTGAAGATCGCAGCATAATAAAACACATACACGCTAAACCAACCTTCGGTCTTCAGATAGTGCCAGCAGCCAGAATCCATTTGCAAAGATTAGCACCAAATTCCAATCCCGTATCGGCCAGATCAGTATCTATCTAATCAATTCGTCATTTTTTTTTTTTTTATCTTTGACAGGTTATCTATGCCACTCACAGCTATTTCCGTATAATTCCGAGACAGATTACGTAAGTTCTTTCGACGGTGTCTGGGTGTTGGAATAATTGCGTAATTTCCCTTTCCGCAGTGAATTAGATTAAGCTTTTCGTGCGCAAATTGGCGCAAGTTCTTTGAGTTTCAAAACGTTTCAAAACAAAAGTATTGTTTACTTTTTGAAATAACCACACACCCATCACCAGATTTCACACACATTCAGAATGGAAACCATCGACGTCTTGTCCAAGTCCTTTGTGGTCAAGTGGGTCAATGTGCCCGACAACTGCACCATAATCTTCCAGGCGAAGCCCATCAAGAGATCAATCAATTTGGCCGTTTACAGGTCCAATGATCCCCGTCAGAGTCCCATCACTGAACACGAAGACACCAGCAAAGATAACGTGTCTCCCTCAGCATCAACGTCGATGCTTTCAAGAAAGAGATCCAACTCCACGTTGTCATTGTCTTTAGAAGAGCGAATCTCGCAATCTGAGTTGTCAATTGTGAAAAATTACGGTCAGATTAATGGGAATGACATTTACAAGAGTGAATTGAAAATAGAGAAAGGTGGGATCTATGCTTTCATCTTTGATAATACATTCTCCAAGAGTTACTCTAAGAAGATCCTATTCAACAAGTTTTTTGTTCCAAATGACGCCACATTACAAACACGTCAACAACAAGTCCAACCGTACCAACAGCATCGTTCAAACTCAACAACTTCTGTGAACTCCGCATCTCATCATTTACATCCAGCAAAAGGCCAGTACCTCCAAGGGTATTTACTGAAGAGGAAAAGAAAGAAGTTACAAGGTTTCACTAAGAGATTCTTTATTCTAAACTTCAAATACAACACCTTGTCATATTATCAAAATGAGAGCTCCTTGAAAATGAGGGGTCAAATGCAGATCAACATATCTACCATCAGTGCATTGAAGGAAGACAGCACAATTGTTGTTGATTCAGGAATGGATGTTTGGATTCTTAAGACGCTGAATGGTGAGGATTGGAACAATTGGATTAACGCATTAGATTTCATTAAATTGAATGGTTACAATCCAGTTGATCTAAACAATGCTAACAACTCACCAATAAGTTCTCCTGAATTTCCACCTGCTCAATCATCTTCATCCACAACGAATAACAATAAAAGTAGTAGTGCATTGATTAATAACAACAATAAAACATTGAGTAACCAGGGTGAAGAACTATACGTCATCTATAAACAATTGAACCTAGTGAATAGTCAATTGAATTCCACAAATGATGTTAAATCAATTCAATCAGAACTTTCGGACATTTCACAAAAACTCAAAGGATTAATCAAAAATCAAACAAATTCCAACATCATGTCCAAATCACCATCCCCAGAAAATGATTCCAATTCTATATTTTCTCAAGATTATTTTGATGCTGAAGAAGGAGAGGATTTAATTGATAACCATGTCTTAATGATTCAATCTCGTGGTCGTCATTTATCAACTATTTCAGTTGATGATTTATCCGATGATGAATCTATAAATATCTCCAAATTACAAATCAGTGAAATCAAAGAAGAAACCCTTGAAGATGAAGATTTATATCCATTACCAGTTTTAACTCAAGTCAAAAGAAGAAATGATATCCCATCATCAACAACAGAACCACAAAGTTTATTCTCATTCTTGAGAAAGAATATTGGTAAAGATATGTCAACATTATCAATGCCAGTTACATCAAATGAACCGTTGACAATTTTACAAAAGATTGCAGAATGTTTTGAATTTTCAAATCTTTTAAATGAAGCATCATTAGAACAAGATCAAGATTTAAAATTTTTGAAAATTGCCACATTTGCTATTTCAAGTTTAGGTGTTTTTAGATCAAAAGAAAGAAATTTAAGAAAACCATTCAATCCAATACTTGGAGAAACTTATGAATTCATTAATGATAAACAAAACTATAGGTTAATTGGTGAGAAAATCTCACATAAACCTCAAGTATTTGCATTCCAATTAGACTCTCCAAATTGGGAAGTTTCTTTAACTTTAAACCCAGAACAGAAATTTTGGGGTAAATCAGTTGAAATTATAAATAAAGGTTCAATTAAATTGATCTTAAAGAAAACAGGTGAAATTTTTAAATGGTCACAACCATCCACATTATTAAAGAACATCATTTCTGGTGATAAATATTCTGAACCTGCTAATAATTCATTAACAATTACAAGTTCCATTGGTTTGAAAGCTAATGTTGAGTTTAAGAAACACAGTGGTGGTGGGTTATTCTCAAGTCAACCTAGATCTGAAGAGGTTATTATTACTATAAGTTCCACTAAGGATAATCATCATAAGAAGTCTGATTATTATTGTTCTGGTAAATGGACGGATACAATTTATTTAAAAAACTTCAAGAATACATCAATCAATGAAAAGATATATACAGTTTCTAAATTATTACCTGATGAAAAATCCAAATGGGGATTCACTCAATTCACAACCCAACTGAATGATATTTCTGAACTAGAAAAAGGGGTTATTCCATTCACTGATTCAAGATATAGGCCAGATGTTAGAAAGTACGAAAATGGTATTGTTGATGAAGCAGAGAGATTAAAATTAGATATTGAACAACGTCAAAGAGAAGAACGTCAAAGATTAGTGGATGAAAATCTAAAATATAAGCCAAATTATTTCAAGAAGATTAACGATTTAGATTATGAATTCATTAGAAATAAAGGTGTTAATTATTGGGATAGGAGAAGGGATCAAAATTGGGATGGTATTAAAGAGTTATGGTAACTTGACCCTCCCATATAGAGGAAATACATACATGTTCATAGAGACCTCATACTTTGAAATTAAGCGTAGTCTCTACACTCAATTTATATCCAAAGACCACGTATTTCGTGTATTCTATTCATCATTATCACATTCTTTGATCCCTAGAATGGATCTTCATATGGATCTTCTTCATCATAATCATCATCCTTTTCAAATTCATAAACAATAGCACCACCATTTTCGAAATTTTGAGCATCAAGGAATGGTAACGCAACGGAATCTCTTGCAATCTTCTGCTTTGCTGATGTGTTTAAGTTGAATGTTGTCAAGTTATCAAACATTGATAAATCATTAGAAGCTGAATCAACACTAATGTCATTGATGACTTGTGCATACTCATGATTCTGTAAATTCATCTGAAATTTATAACTTATTGAACGACCCGATTTTCTTCTATTGATGAAATTGATTTTGATAGAGTCAGTCGAGTTTAACCCCTTAGGTATCTTCAAGGAGTTCAATTGTGCTTGTAATTCTTCATTTTCTTCTTCAACATTAGGTATGATTTCCAAAATACTTGAAGCAATAAATTGTAGGATTCTCAACGCTTGAGGATAGTAGTGGTTTCCGACATTGGGTCTAACATCAGGCAATGAATTATGGAATGTCCCCAAGACGTTTGTATTTGGTTTGATGATACTGGTCAAGAATTTGGAAACCACTTCACCATCAACGTAGTTCAAAGAATCAATAATCACTAGGTTCTTCACTCTTGAATCATAGACTTTATCAATTGCTTCAACAACATTCTTCAATCCCACTTCATAAGCTTCAATAAAATGAAACTCTATATCTTCTTTCTCCTTCAATATCGTAATAAACTGCACTGGTTTCTTGATAGTTTCAAAGGAGACATATATCACATTGACCCCATTAGGCAAATTATAGAAAAACTCTTTAACCAATGAATAACTCGACTGTGCAACCGTGTCCTGGATCAAAATCAACGGTGAAGATTCTTTCAATGATAACACACGGTTCAGCAGCACGCTGGCACTCTGAGTAGGCGTAGACATAGTAATGAGTGACCAGTTTCTCTTGTGGAAAGGTGTGAAGTTTGATGGGTCTGGTTGAAATTCGTCTAAATTTTCCGGTCGGAGATGAGGGTCTGCACGTGATGTCACAGGGACGGACTTAATTTAAGCTTTCTGCCAAAGGTCGGAACTGAAATTATGTGTCAAAATGATTACGGAGGTGATGGATATCGTTGCTTCAATATTTCAATGAACTCCCTGGTTTCATAATGGTTTCAAAGGAGATGCGTATACCATATATCTTTTTGGTGCAATTAGAGCACAATCTCAGCCACTCTGAGATGACAGACTACATTGAACAAGAAACAGAGAGAATTAATCTCCTCTACAATTATATACTTCACGATGCATATCTGTCTCTTTCTAAATGTAAATACAGATGCTCGTCTTCGTATTACAAATCACCTGGCCTTTGGAACTTTCTCTTGTTGAGATTAGTAGCATTACCAACAGCACAAGCTAACTCAGCTTGAAACTGACCAGATTCGAAAAATTCCGAGTTCAAATCACCTTGTAAATGACCCTCTTTCTCATCACCTGTCTCCAAATAATCAGCTTGATCAAGAGTTTCAATATATGGCTCTTCACTTGAATCATCATAGTTGTTACCGTACATTGAGGATCCACCTTTCATTACAACATCGTTCCTGTCCAAATTGTACAACCTTCTGACGTATTCTGTGATTTTTCTTGATTGGAATTCCAACACATCTTCATGGTCAACAAGCAAGTTTCTGGTTGGTGGGTCATTGCTTAAATAGTCTATCGTGCTTGAACAACTTGTGATAGGAATAACAGCAGGATAACAATCACTGTGCCAGATCTCAAGACCATTCTTTTCTCTCCTCAAGAGGTGAACAGGCACTTCTTTTATCCAGGTATTGACCTTCTCCTTGTGTGGCATATTTGGTGATTCTCTAGGATTGAAACTTGTTGGGAACTGGTAAGCCTGGTCAATTGCATGGTCAATACCATTTTCTCGTAATGGTGGAAGATAATCTCGATTATTGTATGTGTAATTCCCCACTGCAGTCTGATAGAAAATGGCATCATTGTTCAAATTTACAGGATTGAAAGGACTGGATTCTGGTCGTAATGTGGAGTGCCTGAAATGTTTAGCAGTGAGATAATTCTTTGGAAAGACAATGCTTTGCTGCCACTGTTTGGAACCAGCAATTGGCGTGTGATTGTTGTAGTGATCAAAAATCTCCTGGTACGAGGCATCTATCTCTGGAACATGCTGTTGCTGGTGCACATAACTGGAATCCTTCGACTGGCAGTTGAGTTTGTTCTGGTTGACATGCAATGGGTTTGTGGTGCGTTTGAGGGAGCTTTGTGTGACGTTCTGGAAAGTGTTGATGTTGCCCTGATTGTACGGTGAACTGCACATGCCTGGATGGAAAGTTGTCGATTTTGAATGGATTATAGTCGAAATGGAAGTAGTGAGCTTTGAAGATCAGTTGCCAGTTGGTGATCGACTTTCAGTGGATTCCATTTTTGTGGTTTTGTGTCAATTGCAAGCAAATCCCACAATATCTTCAGAATTTGATCACAAAATTCAAAAAGTGCAATATACGTGACCCATTATGTTTCTGGGCCAATTTATGGGGTTTTTACCTACCACAGGCTACACTTTTGTGTCACTTTTGCGCAGGCCATGACAAATTCCACAAACGATCGAAGCAAAGAGACCATCACTGCCTTTCAGAACACCGCACTCAATATCACACGGTTCCTGAAACATAAAATACAAACAATCATTACAAATCCTATTATTAAATATACATGCCCACAACTTTCTAAAATATCTATATTTGAGTTTCCCCCTTTTGATTAAAAATATAAAGGCTAAAGAATTCTAAAGATAAAAGAAGCCAAAACAGACAATGACAGAGCAGCACAAATGAAAGTTGGACCATACTTATCATCATAATTAGCAACGACTTTAGCTCTGATATTAATAACTCTCCACATGTACATAAAAGTAGCGTAAGCGACTGTACCAACAGTAGTCAAAAAGAAACCAACAGAAGCTGCTAATGAAACTCTATCACCGTAAGTTAACAAGGACGTTGTTGTGGCAGATAAGATCAATGCAATGGAGATCCAAGATAAGAAGGTTCTTTCAGTGGCAAAATAAACCTTTGGCTCGACTCTAACTGGAACACAGATTTTTTTACCTGGTGGTGCTTGAAATTTAGTATCAAAAACTGTATCTTTTGAAACTTTATAAGTATTTTCATCAGTGAACCAATATTCAAATTGTTTAACTATCTTATTATATGAGTTAATTAATGGATTTGAAGAAGTTTGTTTTGCTTGAATTGGATTTGATGATGACGTTAATAAATTCGAATTCTCATTAATGTTTGATGATGATCGATTTGGTTCTAATAACCGTTGATTTGTTGATCCAAAATTTGAACCTGCTAGTTCTTCTTCATCCATATATTCACCACTTGATGTATTTGTTGCCGAATTATTGGTATTTGCAGCTCTAATAATACCAAAATCACTATCCAATGCAGGTTTTCTAATATCAATATCCATTTGTGGTAACCAGAATGGAATCAAATCAACTTTATCTGGTAATAAAGTAGCACAACCATGAATGAATTTAGAGAATTTTGGAACTGCTTCAACTAAATGGGATGAGATCAAATTTCTGACCCATTCTGGTGGTTCTTGACCTAATTGAGTTTGTAATTTAACTTCTAAAACAGCATATGGGAATCTTTCAACATCTTTTGGTGCTAACTGATTAAATGGCCAATCAACACCAATATCCATTCTTCTCCAATTGCCTTTGGTTCTATCAACACCATCAAAGTTATCTTCTCTAACCATGGTTAATTCAGTATCTAAAGAGATACGAACTCTAGCATCACCTGGCAATTGGAATGCAGTTCTGTTATAAAAGGATCTCACAACAGGTCTTAATTTCTTCTTCAAGACAGTGTATTGGACTTCTCTAGCTAAGGCTTCTAAGTTTTCAATTTCCTTTAATGGTTTCTTACCATCTTTTCTCATTTTTTCAAACACTTGAGGAACAGTATATTCACCCTTCATAAAAGCATTGACATATTTTTCCTTCAATGGAAATCTAGCCTTAACGGATTTTTCACCAGTCCAATCTTCACGATGAGTTTTTCTTTCAACAAAAATAGTATCAGAACCCATACCACCATACCATCTTAATCTATGAGCTTCAGCCCCTTCATCTTTTCTCAATCTACCATAGTATAAATCCATGTTTTCATTATCATAATAGATGGAAGTAATGGCAGAATCTTCTTGTTCAAATTCTTTATTACTATTGAAGACCAAGACTGGCAAATGTTTCAAAATGATTAATTTGACTTCAGTAATATTATCTGGATGAACCCAGTATTTAGTGGTTTGACGAACGAAATTCTGTTGACCACCACCTGCAGAAGAATCACCTTTGACTGGATTACCCCTTGTTCTAACCAAATCATATAAAGTGGAGATCTTAACCACCATGGAATCATAATTCTCTTTGAAGAATGGTTTAGCATCCAATCTGACCTGGAAAACAGGTTTCAAGTTCCAGCCGGTTTGCTTGTCGTGCTTCTTGATGATCTTCTGGAAACCAGTGTAGTTCAATCTGGTGAATTTGGCCAAGTCATGGACATCAGCAATGACATCACTCAATTCCTCTTCCAGGTCCTCGAAGTCCTGTTCCAAAGGAGGTTGTTCGGAGTCGATGGCATTGATCACGTCGGTGACCTGTTGCTGGGCATCCTTGATCCTTCTGGTGATCTCCGTGCCCTTGACCTTCTGGAAAGTGAAGACCTTGTCCAATTCGGCTTCCAAAGCTAGAAGGAAGTTCTCCTCCAATTGGTTGTTCCATTTCTTGTTGTTGTCTCTGAGACCTGTTTTGAGCAGGTTTTTGAGGTCGTCGTAGGAAATGTAGTAGAAGTTGTAGTCCCTGATCAGGGAGGACTTCAGGTGCTCACCGAACTTCATTTTGGCTGCTTTGGCCTTCAATATGCTGTGAAAAGAGAAGAGCGAAACATCAGTAATAAATAGTATATGTCAGACACGTGCGAGCTTCTTTTTTTTTTTTTTTGATTTTGGCAGCTTTTTGGGCCAAATACAGATAATTTCCGTTTTGGGTGGGTTTTGTGGATTTTTCTAATTTATCTTTGCCCATATGCAGAATCGAACGCGGAGCGATTTGCACAATGGCCATAAGGTCGGGTAAGTCTCGGGAAAAGTCAAAATTATAAGCTATGAAGTATTTACACATTTAGCAGAGTACTTTGAGATCGCTCGAACTTTTATTATTTACATCCATCATGAAAGTGTGTATTTTCATCTCAGATATTCAGTCTCCAAAAGTACTAACCCACAACAACAGGTCGAAATCGCAAGAGAGAAACTACTATCGAATTTTGAAGTATATGAACATCTGAAGCAGCTTCAGGAAGACAACAACTGGAAAAAAAACCCTGATAGCAGGAAACTTAAGAAATCTTTCAATCCTAACCTCGAGATCATCACCAGAGATGTTTTGTCATACCTGTCCAAATCAGTCACAAGCCAGCAGTCTGTTGAAACCTTCACTGATTGTATGAAAGAACTAGCGAAATTCCCATTGGAAAAGATCGAAAGGCTTCAAATAATCAACTCCACTCCATATTCATTAGTAAATCTTTATTCTGTTGTTGAAGAATGTGATCAAAGATTCAATGAAGAAGAATGTCAGGAAATACTGGATATCGTTGCTGCTTATTTCCCACAACAAATAGAGGAAGACGAAGAAGAAATTGATGAAGTACCAGTGGATCAGGATCAAGACGTACATATGCATGAAGAATAATACAATTAGCACACTACAAAAAATTGATTAATATACACCTTTTATGTATATTAAATACCTTTCTTTCTGTATCAACTGGGTTTATCTCTCTCTCTCTCTCTCTGTCTATTCGTGTGTCTTACGGATACCACTAACAATATCATCAACTCTCAACAACAAACTAGCACTTTCAATAGCTGTTTTTATACTTTGTTGTTTAATAACCTCTGGTTCCCAAACACCATAGGTTTCCATATCAACAACTTTACCATTCTCCCCGTCAATACCATAAGTGTGTTCACCTTTAGCATGTCTTGATCTCAATTGAGATAAGATTCTGATTGGATTACCACCTGCATTTTGAATCAAAGTTCTTGGAATAACTTCAAAAGCATCAGCAACTGCTTGATATGGCCATTGTTGAACACCTTCTATAGTTTTAGCCTTTTCACTCAATTTGACAGAAACTGCCATTTCAATAGCACCACCACCTGGAGATAAACTTGGTTCTAAGAAAACATTTCTTGTAACTGCCATAGCATCTTGTAAATTTCTTTCAACTTCATTCAAGATATCCTTTGAAGGGCCTCTTAACATAACAGTACAAGCTTGAGGAGATTCACATTCAACTAAATAGGTGAAATATTCATCACCGATTAATTCAACTTTGAATAATCCACATTTAGTACCAATATCTGATTCTTTTAAATCTTCAATTCTATTAACAATAGTGGCACCAGTCGCTCTTGCAATTCTATTTTGATCGGATTTCTTGACTCTTCTTAAAGCACTAACACCACCTTTTAATAAATAATGTTGAGCTAAATCAGAAACACCCTTTTCAGTAATAATTAAATCTGGCTTCAAAGCTAATAAATTCTCACACATTTCTTTAACTTGTTCTTCTTCAATTTCCAAAATTCTATTCCAATCTTGTTCTTTAGTGATCTCAATATTGGTTTGAGATTCACCCTTTTTATATTCTAATGGACAATCTAATAAAATTATTCTCGGGTTCTTAATTAATCTTTTCATTTTAGGATGAGTAACATCTTTGTTGATTAAGATACCATTCAACACTTCACTTTCTTCAATTTCACCACCTGGGATCTTTTCAATTCTAATATATCTCTTGATATCAATCTCTTTATGATTTGAACCATCATCAATTAAAACAGTCTTAACAGCTTTCAATGCTAATTGACACATCTTCTCTGACCATCTATTAATATATTTAGTACCAATCGAAGCACCAATCAACTTGATCATAGCAGACTCATTGGTGACATCAATAGTTTTTGATAATTCATGAATAATATCCAATGAATCAGATAATGCTTGCTTCAATGCTTGGATAATAATGACTGGATGAATATTCTTTTCAATATATGGATAAGTTTGAGCTAAAATTTCACCAGCTAAGATAATAACAGTGGTAGTACCATCACCGACTTCTTCATCCTGAGTTCTACTCAATTCAATCATTGATTTGGCTGCTGGATGAGCAACATCGATTTCTCTTAAGATGGCATGTCCATCGTTAGTCAAAACGATACCTCCCATTGGATCAAGAAGCATCTTCAACATGGCTTTTGGACCAAGACAAGTTCTCACAATGTCACTGACTGCTTTGGCAGCTGTGATGTTAGAGATTTGTGCCTCACGACCAGTTTGTCTGTCGGCATTGGTGTCTGTTTGGAATCATTGTTAGTACTCTGACATTTTTGATGGTGGCGATGAGTGGGACTGGTGCTATGCAATGAATTCTCGTTGGGGACTAGTCTCATCTGATGGAGCCCGGTACATACTCATAAAAACAACAGGGGCCTGCATCTTGGAGAATTAGGTTATTCAGTTGTTGGAGGTTTAACGCTTTTACGAATACTGTTCTTGTCAAGTTTTCACGCGTTGACTTTTTTTTCGGTGATGTTTTTTTTTTTTGGCCTTTTGTTAAGCGAACGCAAAAATTTGTTTAATGAATAGGCCAAATCCTACTGAAGAAATTTCAATTCGTATCCCTTGAACATGGTCTCAGTCGTCGAAAAGATCAAACAGATCGAACTTGAACTTTCAAGAACACAGAAGAACAAGGCCACAGAGTACCATATCGGTCTGCAGCGTGGTAAGCTTGCCCGTTTAAAAAGACAACTTTTGGAACCAGAAGCCGGTGGATCTGGAGGTGGTGGTCAGGGTTTTGAAGTGAGTAAAAGTGGTGATGCTCGTGTTGCATTAATTGGGTTTCCATCGGTGGGTAAGTCTTCGTTCTTGTCAAAAATCACCAAGACCAAGTCAGAAGTGGCCAGTTACGCCTTCACCACTTTGACTTCAGTTCCTGGTGTTTTGGAGCATGAGGGTGCTTCTATTCAGATTTTGGATTTGCCTGGTATTATTGATGGTGCCTCTGAAGGTAAAGGTAGAGGGAGACAAGTTATTGCTACTGCAAAGACTGCAGATTTGATTCTGATGGTGCTTGATGCCACTAAATCGGCTAATCAAAGACAAATTCTAGAAGCTGAATTGGAAAACATTGGAATTAGATTGAATAAACCGAAGCCAAATATCTATTTCAAGATAAAGAAGACAGGTGGTATCAAGTTTAATTTCTTAACACCTCCAAAGAATCTAGATAGGAATCTTGTGTTTGATATTTTGAAAGATTATAAGATTCATAATTGTGACATTCTAGTGAGAGATGAAAATGTCACGATTGATGATTTCATCGATATCATGAATGATTCACATGTCACTTATGTCAAGTGTATCTATGTATACAACAAGATTGATGCTGTCTCAATTGAAGAAGTTGACAGAATTGCAAGAGAACCAAACACAGTGGTGATGAGTTGTGAGACAGATTTGGGTCTTCAGGACGTTGTTGAAGAAATCTGGTACCAGTTAGATCTACTGAAATTATACACAAAAAGAAAAGGTATCGCAGTGAATTTCAAAGATCCACTGGTTGTGAGAAATCAAAGTACCATTGAAGATGTTTGTGATGGTATTCATAGAGATTTCAAATCACAGTTCAAATACGCATTAGTCTGGGGTTCCTCTACAAAGCATAATCCACAAAAATGTGGACTTAATCACATAGTTCATGATGAAGATGTCGTTTCAATTGTGACAAAATGAATTATTCCCTATATACATGATTTGTTGTTAATTAATTAAATGTCGTATCTATTTCTGAATACCTCTCTTGTGTAGAAAATCTTTAGCTTCATTGATCTTTGTCGCCAAGTATGGGCTTCCTCCCTTATCTGGATGATTGGCCAGCATGATCTTTCTGTGTACTTCCTTTAGTTTCTTCTTAGTCAAGGTTGTTTCTCTCAAATTCAAGATCTGTAATGCCTCTTTAGCAGTCATTTTTGGACCAAATCCACCTTTGTAAAACGCTTTACCATTGATACCTGGTTGGCTTGATTTGAAAGAACCAGCAATGAAATAAGCAGCTGTGAAGACACCGATACCGGTCAATATTGGGTGGTCGCTCATTGCGTTCAATGTTTTGTCAAAGTAGTAGTCCATTGTTCCCTGAGCTGGGGACTGGGACTGGGACTGAGGCTGGTCCAGGATGATCTGGTTTGGAGCCTGCGGTCCTTCGCCCGGGATCGGAAGCGTTGGGATCTCAAGTGTGTTGCTGGACATGGCTGGACTAGTCTTGAAATGGTCAAAGTGGTGAGTCTGGCATTTGAATTTTGAAGGCTGATTTTTCTGAAAAATAATCTGGCCAAGTAAAAAAGAAAAAAGAAAATGATAAATGAGATATTTACAGAAATATCCTAAATAGGCAATACACCTAATCCGGAGACAATGGTTATGAGGGGCCGATGAGATAAAAAAAATTTAATCTGGTGTAAAAATTTAATTTCAAATCTGCACACTACACCAATACCAACTCCCATCACCATTCACATACCCACACATCTCCCAGAATGAGAGTCTATTCATGCCATTTCTGCTCATCGCCAGTGTATCCTAGTCATGGGATCATGTTCGTTCGTAACGATGCCAAAGAGTTCAGATTCTGTCGTTCCAAATGTCACAAAGCATTCAAACAACGCCGTAACCCAAGAAAATTAAGATGGACTAAAGCATTCAGAAAGGCAGCTGGTAAAGAACTTGCTGTTGACTCCACATTGACGTTTGCCGCTAGAAGAAACATTCCAGTCCGTTATAACAGAGATCTTGTCGCCACGACGTTGAAGGGTATGGCCAGAGTTGAAGAAATCAGACAGAAACGTGAACGTGCATTCTATAAGAACAGAATGAAAGGTAATAATGAAAGACAGATGGCTCTTGATAAGAAATTGGTTGAGTCTAACCCTGAACTATTAAGAATGAGAGAAGTTGAAATAGCAAAGGCGTTGGCTAAACAAGAAGCTAAGGAAGCTAAGGAACAAGAGATCGAAGAAGAATCAGAAGATGAAGAAATGGATATCGAATCAGAATCAGAAGAAGAAGAAGAATCAACCAAACAAAAGGTCTTATTGAAGAACAAGAGACGTACCAAACAACGTGTCTTATAAACAACTTAAAAAGGAAAACAGTCATATCATCTCTATTCAGATTTAATGATGGTTTTATATTCATATGGTTTATGTGTAAGATCTATTTAAATTGACTCTTCCAGTGTACATTATCTAAAACTACGTAAAATAGTTTGAACTTCATGTTGAACAGCTTGGACTCGTAGTAAACTCGATCTAAATGCAACTGGTTCAGGTTTCATATCAAATTTCTGTCAACATTGATCTCCACTTAACTGACCAGTCCAATCTTTATTTTTAAGAGGATCCAGTATTTACTTTAGGGGAATAGTCATTATCTGTCGATACACTTCTGCTATAGCAACGCATCTGCCACTATGGCACTGCGCATGAAAAAATTGGGGGATTATAGCTTGTAACTATGGTGAATGCATGACCACCCACGCACTAGCTTCCAAGTACGCACCGGTTTAGTATCAGCTAAATTTATTTACAAGTGTATATTCTATGGATA